>JAADVL010000298.1:0-34297 GCA_023334995.1 Pythium sukuiense
CAGTGCAAATTCGAAGGCAAGTGGCTCCAGTGTCCTCGGCACACTGACAAGTATCTTCGCTACATGTATGGCGACAGCTTTATGACTCCGATATCACCGTAATCTACAGCAGGCCTACTGAACGCCGTACGCTACGAAAACACAGCGTACTGTCGACGTTGGCAAGAGGTGCGAGTCCGATGCCACGTGGTTTGGTGGCCACGTCCACGCCGTTCTCCATCAACAGCTCCACGCCACCAACGCCATCAAGCTCGTTGTTGTGCACCGCAGTCATCAAAGGCGAAGGCTTTCTTTGGTCGTTGTTGTGGTTGACAGCCATGGCCACGTCGAAGCCGAGTTCGTCCACCAACAGCGTCGTGACCTCGTCGCTGTTGAGTTTGTTGTGGTGGATCACACCCTCACCAGCTAAAACACATCGCGGTCGTTCCTGTGGTCGTCACTGATGCCGTGCGCAAGCAGAACGGAGGTGATCTCCGCACTCTGGCTGAAACACGGGCTTCTCAAGATCGCGTTCAGCCTCGGAAGCGAGAGGTGGATGATGTCGCACAGCGGGAGCAACAGGTCGAGTACGAGTGGGCAGCTCGTCGACGTGATACACCGTTCCAGTATGTAGGGCGTTGATGGCAGTGTGGTGTCCAGCAGCGCGTTGACGAACTTGAACTGGCCCAGCTTACAAGCCACGATGAACGCTTCGTCGAGAAACCAGGGACGGGTCTCCAACAGAAGCAACTCGTACGCGCAGTCCATGCCGCCCTGGTTGAGCGCATTTGCGAGCAGTCCAATCTTTCCGCATGTGCCGTAACCGAAGTGCATCAACGAAACGGTGATGTCGCCGCCACGGCTCAATAACAAGCGTAGCATCTTCACGGAGTTCGCCAGTACGGCGGCAGCCATGGCGTTGTGATTCCGCTCTCCGTTGATGGGGGTGCCTCGATCCAATAGATCAGTCACGAGCTGCTCGTTCTCGCGGCACACGGCAGCCACCAGCGCTCGCCCGCCGAGTCTTGCCATCGTCTCGCGGTGGCTGAGGACGTCGAAGGTCTCATACAGTTGGCGGATGAGCTGAGTGTCTTGTAGCCAGTATGCGAACTCCAGTAGTCTCCACGGTGACTCGTCCTCTGACGGGGGGTTACCAGAGCCGAACGGTGATCCCGTGTTATACAGGGTACGACCATCGGTGCCAACAATCTTCACTCCGGTGCCATATCCATAGGCGTTGACCAGACGGAAACCGATCTTGAATAGCGCCTTCACCATCTCGATCGAGCCCAGCTTCATCGCCTCGGCCAGTGGACACGCGAGCCCGTCCACATCCAACAGGGATCCATAGCCAGCGAAGCGACGAACCAACGACACGTCTCCGTACGCCACTGCCGTGGTGACCGCCGCCTCCGTCTTGCCTTCCACGATACACGGAGCGAAGACGTTGGCGTCGTGAGCCAGCAGATACTCGATCACACGTGTGCGCTTAGCCGCCAAGGCCGCTGCGAAAGCCGTCTCTCTGGTTGAGCCATCGACGGCGTCGATGGTGGACTCGTGGCCTTCCACCATCCTCCGTACGGTGTCCAGGTCTCCGTTGCGTGCGGCCGCGACGAGTTTCGCACTGTTCTCTTCGACTCGTTCGTAGACTTCACGACGGAAGCTTCGCAGTTTCAGATCGTCATCCTTCATCACAGCGGCGATCTCAGTCGGCACGGGGGTTCGTCCGAGTCTCTTGGCCAGTGCACGCACGAGTTCATCGTGGTGGATGAGACACCGCACGACTTCCGTGTGATTGTGTATCTGCGCTATACGCAGCGGGGTATGTCCGCCGCTGTCCACCACCGACGGATCGGCACCTTTAAGCATAATGGTCTGGATCGTCTCGAGCTGGTTGTATCTCGCCAAGACGTGCATGGCCGTCTGTCCGCCTGCGCCACGCTCGTTGACGTCTTGGTCGGGACGCAGCAGCCGCCGTGCGTCGGCGTTGCTGCTCCAGTAGATGCTATTCATCCACGCATCGGCGTCATAGTCGACATCAAATGGAAATCGCATCGGAGCTGTCGGTGGTGGTCGGTGCAAAAAGGAGAAATGCAAGTGGCGGGCCATGGCAGTGTCGTAATTACACTTTAGTGTGAGACTGTGTCATTACGCGATGTTGGCTGCAACTCCCCCTCTGCGCGCGTCACAGATTTCAGAGTAGTTCGTTGGATCGAGGAGCCTTTCTATTGCCTTTACAACCGCACTGCCTGACACTTCGAAGTTGACACCAAACACCATCGAGCATCGCTTCTTGCACTCCGTACTCAATATCAATAGGCTTCTAGCCGCCTGCTTCCGTCTCGTGACGTGGCATTCATGGTATCCCTCTCCATATCATTGCAAGACTTCGACAGCAAAGGCCACGTCGACACCGAATTCATCCAGTAACAGGTTTGTGACCTGTTCGCTGTAGTGTTTGTTGTGGTGGACCACACCCATCGCGAGCGAAAACATATCGCGGGCGTCACTGTTGCCGTGCGCTAGCAGAACGGAAATGACCTCCGCACTCTGGCTGAAACACGCGCTTCTCACCAACCCGTTCAAGTTTGCAAGCGGAAGATGGCCAAAGTCGCACCGCGAGAGCAACAGGTCGAGCATGAGTGGGCAGCTCGTCGACGTGATACACAGTTCCAGTGTGTAAGACGTTGGTGGAAGTGCGGTGTCCAGCAGCGCGTTGACGAACTTGAACTGGCCCAGCTTACAAGCCACGATAAACGCTTCGTCGAGAAACCAGGGACGGGTCTCCAACAGAAGCAACTCGTACGCGCAGTCGATCGCATCTGCATTGAGCGCATTTGCGAGCAGTCCATGATTTGTGTGGGCGCCAAAACTGAAGCCCGGGCACCTAACGGTGGTATCACCGCCTCGGCGCAATAACAAGCGTAGCATCTTCACTGACTTCGCCAGTACGGCGGCAGCCATGGCGTTGTGCTTCCACTCTCCGTTGATGGGGGCGCCTCGATCCAATAGATCAGTCACGAGCTGCTCGTTCTCGCGGCACACGGCAGCCACCAGCGCTCGCCCGCCGAGTCTTGCCATCGTCTCGCGGTGGCTGAGGACGTCGAAGGTCTCATACAGTTGGCGGATGAGCCGAGTGTCTTGTAGCCAGTACGCGAACTCCAGCAGTCTCCACGGCGACTCGTCCTCTGACGGCACGTTGCGGAACGTTGGGTGTTGGAAAATTGGAACGATTGTTCCCATGTCATAGAAGATACGACCATCGGTGCCAAGAATCGGCAGTACAGTGCCCGATCCAATGGCAGCTGGACGCAAGCCGATCTCCAGTAGCGCCTTCACCATCTCGATCGAGCCCAGCTTCATCGCCTCGGCCAGTGGACACACGCGCCTACAGAGCCCGGGCATGTCCAGCAGCGATTCATAGCCAGCGAATCGGCCAGTGAGGGACACGTCGCCGTACGCCACTGCCGTCAAGAGCGCCGCCTGAATCCCGCCGTCCACGATACACGGAGCGAAGACGTTGGCGCCGTGAGCCAGCAGATACTCGATCACACGTGTGCGCTTAGCCGCCAAGGCCGCTGCAAATGCCGTCTCTCCCGTCGAGCCGTCGACAGCATCGATGGTGATCTCGTGGCCTTCCACTATCCTCCGTACGGTGTCCAAGTCTCCGTTGCGTGCGGCAGTGACGAGGTTCGTACTGTTCTCTTCGACTCGTTCGCGGACATCACGCCGGAACTTTGCTAGCTCGTCCTCGTCCATTGCAGCATCCCATCGGGGGTTTGGTCTTGTCGAGCGGCCAGCGCACGCACGAGTTCATTGTGGTGGATGAGAAACCGTACGACGTCGGTGTCGTTGTCTTCCTGCGCTATACGCAGCCGCGTGCGTTCCCGACCGCCTGTGCCGAAAGGATCGGCGTTGTTGTCGAGCTGGTTGTGAGTCGCCAAGAGTGCATGGCCGTCTCGCCACTAGCGCCACGCACGTTCATGTCTTGGTCGGGACGCATGTCCGCGAAGCTGCTCGTGTGGACGGCATTGAGCAACATATTGGTGGCCTGGTTGGTGCTTGGTACTTGCATCGGTTTCAGTCGAAAAAGCGAAGTGATGGCACTGTTGTTACCCACAAGTTATGTGGGTTGTGATTCCTGACCCACCGGCTCACTTGCTACACACACCACGACACATCACACAGCACACACACCAAAACATGAGTATCCTACCGAATAGCGACTCACTACAGTGTCGGCGGCGCGCGTCACAGATCTCCCCATTGCAAAGATCTCCTGTCGTCATGATCCAATCCACCTCCAAAAGCGACCTTGTAGACTTCATCGAAGCCGTTTTCTACCAAGAGCTTGCGATCTTGGCCCCCATTGCCCGGTCTTGCAGCAAAACTCGTACAAAAGGAGACTCGTGTTGGTCATTCTCGTTGCACCTGACGTCCATGCCGTGTGCAAGATACACAGCCACGAGATCAGCGTCGAGGGATCGGCAAGCCTCTGTGAATCCGTCTTTTAAATCGGAGATGTCGAATCGCTCGGTGCAGCATCTCGAGAGCAGCAGATCGAGCACCAGTGGACAGCTCGTGCCACACATCTGAAGCGCCTTGATCGTGGAGGGGAGCGCCTTGTCCAAATGGGCAGACACGTACTCGAATCTGCATTGGTTCGTCGCTAGAGCCAATGCACGGTCCAAGTGCCGAGGGCGGGTCTCCATGGCAAGCAGCTCGTACGCGCAGTCCATAGCGTTGGCGTAAATAGCGGTTGCGAGGAGCCCCTGGGGAGAACCGGTCTGGTATCTGATGCTGGAGTGGACGACATTTGGGTCCCCACCTCGCTCTATAAGCAGGCGTAGCATGCTGACGGAGTCGATCGCAACTGCAGCGACCATTGCCGTCAGATCGAAGTTCATGGACTGGCTAACGGAGACGCCGCTGTCCAACAATTCGACGACGATATCTTCACTGCCTCGGCAGACCGCGAGAAATAGCGCCCGTGCGCCGTACCTCGCCATCATCTCTCGACTAGCGAGGGTATCAAAGATCGCGAATAAATGGTGCATGAGTCGCGAATCTTGGAGCCAGCACGCCATCTCCAAGAGCCACCACGGAGTCTCGTCATCCGGGTTGGCACTGCCGAAATGGACGCCTTGAGCTGCTGGCCACGGCATTTCAACGCCGCGTTTGTTGGAAGACACTCCGACTCCTCGCTCCAGCAGCGCATCCAACATCTCGATACTGCCGAGCTTCATTGCCTCTGCCAGAGGACTCGTTTGTCCAAGGAAGTTCGACACAGTCCGTGCTCCTTGCTCGATAAGCCGACGGGCAAAGGCCACGTCCCCCTGCATCACAGCCACCGTCAAGGGTAACTCGGATACACCATCGATCACGCACGGTGCGAAGACGTGGGCTTCGTTTGCGAGCAAATACTCGCACACTTGTCGATTGCCGGCACCTAACGCAGCCGAGAATGCCGTCTCTCCTCTTACCGAGCCCACGGCATTGACTGTGATTTCACCGTTTTCGACCATCCTTCTCACAGTCTTCAAATCCCCGTGTCGAGCAGCCGTGACGATCTCGTCGCTCCTCATTGTGACACGAACTCGTACTTCTTCTCGGAACGTACGCATGCTATCGTGCTGCATCATTCGGGTAATATCCATCGGCGCTGGCTCGCGGCCGAGATGCACGGCCAGCGCACGCAGCATTTCGTTGTGGATGACCAGACTTCGCACGATACTCGTGAAGTTGAGCTCCTGAGCGACTTGCAGTGGCGTGCGTCCTCCGTCGTCCGTAGCGTTGGCATCCGCGCCGTCTGCAAGCAGCTCCGTGACTGCAGGCAGCATGCAGCATCTCGCCGCCACGTGCAGCGCCGTCTCTCCTCGCGCGCCTCGCACATTCACGTCCTGGTCGTCGCGAAGAAGCTTCCTCGCGGCCCTGTAGCTGCTTGTACGAACGGCATGCAGCCACGCCTCCACGTCGCCTGGCTCTGGTGTCATTTACACGGTCGCCTTGAGCCGCTTCTCACGCAGATCTTCTCATTGCGAAATGGAGCTCTTGGGTGCAGGCATTCATTCCTAACTGATCTTCATGAGTGATGGTGAATAATTTACTGCCAATCAGATCATCGAACATGCTTCTGACTCCTTTCTTTCCAGCTGTCAGTTACTAACATCACGACACTTTTGACATGCAACGTCAGACCAAGGGCTCACTTTCCGCCGTGAGAGGACGACCGCCCCCTGTACAGCCACAATGGTGACAATTGCCCGCAAGTCTCTCCTGGTGTCTGCGGTCGTTGTGCTGGCGGCCGTGTCGCTCTGCGCAGTCCAGGCGACGCCGTCGACCAGCGATGCGTCCTCGCCCTTCAGCTCGTCAGTCGGCGCCCACTGCTCGTCGCGTGGCGACTGCGGCTTCCTGCCTGGCTTGGCCTGCATGCAAGGGTGCGTGCTTATTGCTCCTGTCTTCCTACAGCTATTCTGTGGTTATTGACGGTGTTATTGTGGCCTGTAGAGTGTGTGAGTACTGTCGTGAAGACGCCGACTGCAGCGGTCCGGGCGAAGTCATCCGCCGCTGCAACCGCGTGGAGACCGTGGACCCGGAGACCAAGAAGCTCACGCCGCTGATGGCGCTGACGTCCAAGGGCATTGATGTTGAGGCGGCTGTGTGTGTCGAGAAGGATCTGTTTGATCCCTTCACGGGTAGCGACGTCGTGGCAACTGTGCTGGCGTTCATCGCCACAGCGCTTGGCTCGGGCTGTGGCGTGGGCGGCGGTGGTCTCCTCGTGCCGGCGTTCATCCTCGTGATCGGCTTGAGTCCCAAGCACGCGATCCCGCTGTCGAAGGCCACGATCTTCGGCAATGCCGTTGCGATCTACCTGTTTAATCTGCGTCGCAAGCACCCAAGTACGTGTTGATACGAGGAAGAGGGATTGATTGATTGATCCAGGGACTGATTGTGGAAATTGGGTTTGCTACTATAGTCAAGCGCCACATGCCGATCATCAACTACGATGTCGCGTCGATCATGGAGCCAACGACGCTCATCGGCTCCGTCTTCGGCGTGATGATGAACCACGTGATGCCCAACTGGCTCATTCTCGTGCTGCTCGTGTCGCTGCTGTCGTACACGACCCACAAAACGTACCTCAAGGGCAACAAGATCCGTAGCAAGGAGACTCAACGCAAGCAGAACCTGATCAAGTCGGCGCTCAAGGGCAAAAAGGACGGCGGAGGCCGAGGCCGAGCGTGGTCCATCTACCGCGTGAGTAGCCTCCGTAGCTGTGAAGCTAGTGTCTCCGAACGGATCATCTCTACTCACTTCTGTCTCTATTGTAGCACTTTGACTGGAAGATTGCGGCACGCAAGTGGCTTGCTGTCACCCGCAAGAACGCCAAGTTGCGTCAGCTTCTGCGTGAGGATCAGGAGGATTTCAAGACGCTGCCGCCCTTCGAGGCCGCCATGCCGCACTCTGCCATGACACTGCTGGAGAAGACGAAAGCTGGCGCGGAAGAAAAGGCCAAAGCCAAGGCCGTGGAAAAAGGTGCGCCATCCTGCTAGATCTGTCACGAGGCTCATGCTAACAGCTCTCTTTCTCTCTTTCCCCCCGTGTGATAGTCTCTGATGACGACAACAATTCCGAAGTCCGCCTTCTTCTCGAGCGTCGCGAGGCTGATATCTTCCCGCTTCGTGTGATTGTGCCGCTGTTCGCCGCCTGGCTTGTCGTGTTCATGCAGGCGCTGCTTCGTGGCGGCCACGGCAACCCCAGCGTGATCGGTGTGCAGTGCAGTTCAGTGGAGTACTGGTTCCTGACGCTGCTGCCCGTCGGCATCCTTGGCTTGCTAACCTGGCGCATCGGCTACCGTTTGCGTCTCGACAATCGCATGCGTGTGGTCAGTGGATACGAGTTCCTGGAGAGCGATATCCACTGGACGTGGAAGAACGTCACGCTGTTCCCTATGTACTGCGTGTCTGCCGGCGTCGCGGCTGGACTGTTGGGCATCGGTGGTGGTATGGTCAAGGGTCCGATCATGCTCGAGATGGGAGTGCTTCCTCCAGTGCAGAGCGTGACAGCGAGCTACATGATTCTCTTCACGTCCTCGTCCACGACGCTCCAGTTTGCGATCGCCGGTCAGTTCCCAGGCACGCTTCAGTACGACTACGTGGCGTGGTTCGCTTTCGTGGGCTTCCTCGGTGGGTTGTGCGGTCAAAAGGTCGTCGCGTACCTTGTCAAGAAGTACAAGCGCGAGAGTATCATGGTCTTCATCCTCGCAGGGACCATCGGCCTCTCGACGCTTGCCATGGGCTACATTGGGCTGCGAAACACCGTCCACGACCTGCAAATGGGCGGCCACATGGGCTTTTCGAGTCTCTGCGGCAGTGAATAGTCCCGTCAATTGTATTCGTTTGAATCCTACAGGTTTCGTGCATGAGGCGTGTCTTCGCTGTGTCTCTGGTGCTTACCAACACTACATTCGGAAGTCAAGCAATGTACATTATCTCATATGGACGAAGCTCACACGGACGCGCGTGCCTCCATCATGGATTTGCTGCGAATGCTGATCACCTTCCGTGTCACCTGCGTGATCTTCGGTGGCACGATGAAGCTCGTCGATGCTCGCGAAACAGTCGCTGGTGGGAGTGGTGGTTTAGCAGACTTGGGCGGTTTCTGCGGCGAAGACGACGTCGTCTCTGTCGTCGAGGCATCGCTGCTTTCGTACGGCAAGATGACTTCGTTGCGGTAGTACCACGTGCTGTGGTGCTGCTTCTTGGGCTTCCGTTGAGCCTCACGCTTCTCAGCAATCAGCGCTAGCATTTGCTCCGTCGACTTGTCGTCCTCGTGTTGTTGGTTTGACGAGAGTACCGACGCTCTCGCTCCACCTGAGGTCACTGGCGGAGTCGAAGTCCAGTCCTGTTCGCCGTCAGTCGCGAGGCTTTCCTCGAGCCCTCGCAGGTAGTCCTTGTACAGGCGTGTGTCATCAGCGTCGAGATCATCGTCCGATTCCAGGTACGGTCGGTAGACGTTGAGGTCCCGCTCGCTCTTGTAGAGCCAAGCACTGCTGCGGCGCGTGCTCCCACTTTCTTCGTCTTCGCCTTCATTCTCGTAGTCGCTGAGAATGTCCGTCTCAGCGACCGAGCCACGGTTATAGTTCATGAGGCTTGAGCGGCGCGGCTTCGACAAACTGCTTCTCGCACCACTGCTGCGTCGCTCACTGATGCTCTCGAGAGAGCTGCGACTGTGGGCGAACTGCACGGATGGTCGTCTGCGAGAGATGAATGTTTGGTTGTTGGACGAGTACTCGGGAAGGCAGCTCGTGATGAGAACCAGTACGTGCGGTTGGTTGTTCTGGCGCGCGACAGTCTCCGCAAACAGCAGCGTCTGGTCCGTGACGTGGATCAGGCTCAGCAACACCTCAACACACTCGTAGTGGCCGCTCTTGCATGCAATCGACAGCAGCGAGTGGCCGTTGAAGGAGTACTCTGCAGCGGCTTTTGCGTCTTGCTTCACGAGATACTGGAGCATTTGACTTTGGCCTGACTCGGCCGCGACAAACACAGGCGACGGTAGCTTGGATCGGATACTTCCTGCTGGGTCCATGGGCACGCGACGGTCGTGCAGTCGCTTGAACACCTTCCAGTTCGCACTGCGAATGACGATGCAGTGCATGTGACGCCCCCACACGCTGAGAAGCTGAGGTGCCTCGAAGAACGAGTCGAGAAGCAAGTCAAGGATCTCGATATTGCCATGGACGCACGCGAGGAGCAACGCGTTCATCTCGTCCCCACTGTCGACGCCGTACTGCATCCATGTCGGAGACGCGCCTGCTTCGAGCAGCTCCGCGACGTGGCGCCGCTTCCCATTGGAGACCGCCTTGCGGAGCTTCTTGTGGAGCGAGTTCTCACTACGGAACACGCGACGAACGAAGGAGCTCATGGCGGGATGGCGTGGGATGTAGATACCGTACTATCGGTCGCGCAGGTGTCGTGGGAAATCCCAGAATGGTCGTCGCGTACAAGCCAATCGATAATCACGAATGGCTCCATAGACGATGCTGGCGAGAAGGGAAAGCCTGGATTCCTTTCTCACCAGAAGAACAACACAGGAAACAGTTGGAGCGCTGGAATTGTGACTCACGATAAACCCACAGTCAGCCGATCGGCTGCATTACGCCCGCAGTGTTTCTCAATGTCGGGACCAAGGGCCACTCAAGCACAGTGTGGGCATGTGGGCTTCTGGCCTCACTCTCTGCCGCAACGGTGGGCACATGTCAAATATAGCAATTTATATGCCATCATTTTCCACTACATGGCTACACTACGCGTCACGCGTCACTCACCTGTCATCAGATCTGAGCCCGCTGTCTCAGTATCAGTTGAACGTGAAGGTACTGGTTTAGTGTACCTCAAGATCGACGTCATCGTCATCATCATCCGCCAAGTGAGACCGTGAGTCCGGAATTCGAACATGGGGCCGCCGCTGGAAATGGGGCCGTCGCACCACGCGCTGCGTGGCTTCTCGGCGACTGTGGCGGCCGGCACGCTGTTGGCATCGCTTCTGCGTAACCGCAAGGCACTCCTCTCGCTGAGACCACAGCAGCTCGCGGCGTTGCGGCTCGCCAAGCCCTCTCGCAACGCACTCACCATCGCTGTCTTTATTGGTACGTTAATGGCCTCCATAGCCATCATTTAGGGACCCCAAGGACTCAATAGCTTCCTTTCTACTATGTAGGTGTCTTCCGTTTTGTGGAGAGGCTCCAGCGGGAGAGAGAAGAGTCTGAAGACCATGAAAAGCCAACCAGTACCTCCACGAAGACTGGTCTGGTCGCCGCCTCTGTGGCCAGTGCATTGGTGATCTCGCCCGCCAGCCGCACGCCGCTCGTCGCTCTTCTAGCGACGAATGCGGTGAGCTCGTTGTGGAGGGAGTACGCGTCCAAGCACCCGCAGCTCGCCCCCATCAAGTATCTTGGTACGTGAGTTATACCAGCCTCCTCATGGCTCTGAATGGCTGATGTACTTCTCTATCTCAACAGACCTCGCAGTGTTCATGTCGACGGGCGGATGGATCTACTACTCCGCACTGTTTCATCCCGAGTCGTACGATCCATCGCACATGAAGCTCATCATGAAGTACTCGCTGACGTCCCAGGAGACGGCGACGTACCTGCAGGAGCGGTTCAAGCGCGGGCTCAACCCGCACCCGTGCGAGACGCGTCACCCTGGACGCGAGTGCACCGAATTCCTCGTGAATACGTTCGTGTGGCAGGTCATCGGCACAGCTCTTCGCATCTACACACCCGTCCACGCCACGACCTGGCTGCTCGCTCTTCGCCACAAAGCCGTTCGCGACCGGCCTTACTGGACCCACGTCAAGCAGCTCGCTACGCGAATCGTGCGTTCGGCGTTATATTTCATCGTGTTTGTGGTCTGTGGCTGGACGGGGCCGTGCTACTCCAAGTCCATTGGCGGTCGATCCCTCGCGTGGCGCAAGCTACAATTCCTCGTGGGTGGAACGTTGCCGGCGATCTCGATTCTGTTCGAATCTCCGTCACGTCGCCGTCCGGTCGGTGTCATTCTCGGCTCGTACGCATTCGTGAGCGCAGGCTCCGTGCTGGCCCAACACAAGAACTTCAAGTGGCTCCAGCAGGGCTCGGGTCCAGTGCGTACGCTGCTGGATGTGGTTGTGGCGACGCTGTCGATTGTCGCGACGTTTGAAGATCTCATCGACGGCAGCGTCGTTGTCCGGAGAATGCTGTTCGGCAGCTCTTTGCCCAGCAAGAAGACTGCTAAATCTGAATCCGAGACGAAGACCGAGGGCCCAGTGGAGCCCGCAGCTCTGCAGTAGGTGGTGTTGACTGTGCCACGCCATTTTTGCGGGCTGTAAATGTGATTTGACTTCATTGTCGTCTCTATTCGTCACGGTTTGACACTTGTAGTTGTATTACTGATACACCCTTTGCCTCTTTATCGGTAGGAGTACTCCACAGGCGTCATAAACCGCGGACCAAACGTGTACTCCAAGTACGTCTTCGTCCTATGTGGACATTTGAGCGTCGCGCCTTCAAACGCACAGTCTTGCAGTGGATAAATCCAGTCTCGCTCCACTTTCAGTGCCTTGCCGCCAGTATCCACCTTTGGACACTTGGCGCAGTTGAAAAAGCACCACGACGGCAGTGGGCCGACCTTGTCGTCCTCCCAGTCCAAGAACGCGAACACGTCGAGGTAGATCCCCGAGGCCTTGTGGATGAGTCGTGCTGGCAGCTTGTCGTCTCGCGTCGAATTCGGATACAGCGAGCTATTCCACACTGTGAACACGTATCCGGACGGAAACTCGATGGCTTTTTGCTGAATAAACTGGAGTCCAATAGCGTCGATGCCAAAGTCGGCATCGTTGTCATGCGATATCACTTGCTCGGTACGGAAGGCGCCAAGAAGCGTGCCGCTGTCGAGAAAATACGTCACGTTGTGGAACTCAAACGCCGCTGCAGCCGTGAACACGAGCTGCTTGATGATGGACTGGATCTCTTCGCGGGTGAAGCACGCGTCTTCGCGGTAGTACGCCTCCTCCACGTGGGACTTGTGCAACTTGGCACATGCCTTCGCTTCTGTCGGTGATGGCGACGGTGGTGAAGGTGGTATGACGTCTAGGGTCTCCTCTTCCAGTATCACGGCCTCGTTCGTCTCGATATGCGCGAAGTAGCTCTGCTCGAGGGACATGTGCACGATGTTCACGAGTGTAACCAGTAGCAACGCAGTCACAAGCATGAGCTTGCGTGCCGGCCAAGGCTGGCTGCTGGTGGTGAACTCTCCTGGGTCCACGTCGAGCTTCATACTGAGCTGGCTGATAGAGAAATGGGCGTTCCAAAGGTATTGACGAGACCTGCGGTATGGGAAAAGCTACGGAGCCCAAGAGGGTATTCAGCGAGCAGACGAGCACGCCATCTCCATGTGGCTGGGGTCCGTTTGTGGCAAAACAGAGCACAAGGTGGACAAAAACACTACCCTGCCACCGACAATCTGGATGGCTGGTCTCAGATAGATCGAAGTATGCTTTATGGGAGGTCTACGACCATACAGCTCAATATGCATTGTGATATCCCTCCACAGTGCGTATGGGTTTCGAAAGGTTTCAGCTGTGTCAACGAGTTAGCGGACTTTACACCACGTCTCCATTCCGCCACGACACAGACACTGAACAAGCTTGAAGTCGAAGCTGCAACATCTAAATCACGAACGCGACCGCACTTGCATGGCACTACCAAGTTAGCCGTACCTACTAGAACTGTGCCAACAGAAGCAAGATTAGTACGGAGACCTCATCCAAAGGGACGTGGATACAACCTCGCACTGGCTGTGCAACTCTGACTGACGCCAGGAAGTCGCAAATCGCGAGCGTCTGCCATAGAAGACTCGTCCACACTGGGCAAGTTGCATGACGATTCGTCTCGGTTGATCGCTACCCCACAGTCAATCCTGTGCCTTTGACGAGCTTTTGGCTTCAGTCAGTGAAAACTTGTCCGCGGAGGAAACCAACCAGTAAGACATACTACGTAGATCTGTAGCACTAAGCAGCATTCAGCAACACCTCCTAACAAGTTTGTGGGAACAAATACGTTTGTTGTGCTTTAGTTCAGATGAGGCACCTAGGCCCCGCCACAGAGACTCGCAAAGCCGAGGCTGTTGCCCTTCTCGATGTCGTTCAGGGTGTTGGAGATGCCGACAAGTCCCATCGTCACGGCGGAGAGTCCGATGGTCGCTGCGAGCGTGTAGACGACGATACTCTCGCGCTTGTACTTCTTGACCAGGTACGCGACAACCTTCTGTCCAACGAGGCCACCCACGAAGCCGACGCACGCGAACCAGGCAGCGTAGTCGTACTGGAGGCTGCCTGGGAACTGGCCAGCGATCGCGAACTGCAGCGTCGTGGATGAAGAGGTATAGAGGATCATGTAGCTGGCCGTGGCACTCTGTACGGCTGGGAGAACGCCCATCTCAAGCATGATTGGGCTCTTCACCATCCCACCACCAATGCCAAGGAGACCAGCAGCGACACCAGCAGTGGTGCAGTACAAAGGGAACTTGGTCACAGCCTTGTACGTCCAATGCGTGTCGCTCTCCAGGAACTCGTAGCCACTGAGCACGCGAAGGCGATTCTCCAGGCGAAGGCGATATCCGACGCGCCACGTGATCAAGACGAGGAACAGCAGCGGCACGAGTGTGAGCACCCAGTACTCGAACGAGTTGCACTGCACTCCAATGAGACTGCCCGAGCCGTGGCCGCCTCGGAGGATCGCCTGCATCAGGACCACCAGCCAGCATGCTAGCAGTGGCAGGATGACACGCATGGGGTAGACGCAGGCCTCGCGACGCTCGATGATCTGGCGGATCTCGGCACGCGTGGAATCGTCCGAGCCTATGGTCAGAATACCATTCAAAGTGAGATAACGGCCCCATACAAAGTCAGGGTGATGTGGTGATCGTCGCGTACCTCGTGAAGTGAACGTGCCGAAGTTGGCCATGGCCTTGCCGTTTGACGCGTCCTTCTTGTTGAGCAGTGGTGTGACTTGCTGAGCTGGCTTGTCGAGTGAGAGAGGAGGAAGAGAAGTAAAGTCCGCCTCATCTTCACGAAGCTGCGCCCGCAGCTTGCGGTTACGGCGAGTCTTGTCGAGCCATCGACGAGCAGCGATCTCCCAGTCGAAAGACTACAGTAGTGAACAAAGCCAACAAGCACAACAACAGTGAGACTGAGCTCTATGCTCCCGAAGACAGGGTAGATGAGTCACTCGTACACAGTGGATCGACCATCGGCGACCACGGCCACCGCCGGCTTTGCGGCCAGTGAATGCCTTTAGGATGAGCGCGTCACGGTGCTTGCTCTCTTTCACTCGGATCTACAGCCACCACAGTCGCAGTTGTGAGTCTTCTAACCGATCCGCTACTATCCAGCGTCAAGCAGCCAGACGCACCTCGTGTCCCTTGATGAAAGTGTGGTGCGTGATGAACGCCAGCAGCGTCACGAGCAGCACGAGGATCAGCCAGTTGGGGAAGATGTGGTTGAGCATCACACCGATGACCGTGCCGATCAGAGTCGTCGGCTCCATAATCGACGCCAAGTCGTAGTTGATAATCGGCATGTTACGCTTGACTGTGACAGTCCACACATCACAACAGCACAGTCCGAAGACAAAGTCAGTATTGTCGCACAGTCTCCAATAACGGCATGCTCGTGCGTACATGGATGCTTGCGGTTCACGTTGAACAGGTAGATAGCCACGGCGTTGCCGAAGATCGTGGCCTTGGACAGCGGGATCGCGTGCTTCGGCGCCAGGCCCGTGACCAGAATGAACGCCGGCACGAGGAGCCCACCGCCGCCGACGCCACAACCCGAGCCAAGCGCCGTGCTCAGGAACGCAAGCACCGTCGCCACGACGTCACTGCCCGTGAACGGTGCAAACAGATCCTTCTCCACACAGTACGCCGCGAGAACAGGCTCGCCCTTGGCGTCGATCCCCGTGACGTCGCCTTGCACGCGATGGCAGCGACGCAGCTTGCCCGTGGTGGAGCAGTCGGCATCTTCACGGCAGTAGTCGCACACTCTACAATGAGATCACAACGTCAGCACAACCGAACGAAAAAGGCCGCATATCACTCCTTCCCAACGTACCCGTGGACACAGGCGAGGCCAGGCAGCACGCCGCATTCAGACCGAGAACCGCAAGTGAGACCAACGGCATCGGCATTCACACAGGCGGCGCTGAGTGCCAGTAGAAGCAGCAGCGAGGCTGCAATGGAGAAGCGGGTCATGAGCGACTCGTCGGTTGGTACTGGTGCTTGTTGGCTTGGCAGGCAAAAGCTGGAGTGAGCACGAGATCAGCGCATGCGCATTGCGTGGTGGCTTGGGACATTGACGTTGATGAGCCTCTGGGTCGATCGATGGGAGATGGGCTCAGGTATGGAGGAGCTCCGTCTATTTGATTGGTGGATATTTATTTGTGACGCTTCTCATTGGTGGATATTGCCTTACCCTAGTTGCTGCTTCAGTCTTCTTTTTCGGGCAAGTGTGGCCAGTGTGCTCCTGGTATTCATTAGTCGTCGGGCTCCTACCCAGTCATTGGCGTGGATCCCTTCGCGTGGCCGCCTGTCCATCATGGAGACCATGGGGCCAGCTCGCCTCCTACACTTTGCATGTGTGTCCGGTGGGTACATGCAAGGAATCGGAGACCGTGGTGCTCTCAGGAAGCCGTTGGAGTATTGCACTGCCTAGCCTCTGGCGTCCACACTGGACCGTGTAGACGAGGGGCTCTGGTGAAACACAGTCAGTGGTTGGCTCTGCGACGCTCACGTGATTGCCCAAGCACCCCGTCGGGGCAACTTCGAGGTCCAGTGCGAGGGCGTGACGCGCTGCTGGCTGTCTTGTCTACGGTGATCAGTGAGCCACACTGAGAGTTGTGTGAGGTGAGACTCTCGCCTGGGAATCCCAGAGGCGGGATACATGCACAAGCACAGGGCGAGAGGAGGGAACAATGAAGGAAGGTGATCGGATCGGTGCCACCAGATCCCCGATTGCTCCCCACCAGCAAGTCGAAATCCACGGCGTTGACGTCGACATCACTGCAGATCTAGGAAGTGCCATGTTGTGGACCACACCAAGTGTAGCCATTTCGAGGAGCTCACGATGGTCTTGAAACGGCATAACCGAAAAATCTATTTTGCAATGAACGCTCCAGCACACACATGGCAAAACAATCACGTGCTTGACTGTGAATACAGCCAGCAATCACCGCTTTGAAGGCGACCCACACTAGTCCGGATGCCGCTGTTTGACTCACTGGAGCGTGATGTGTCGTCGTTCTTCGTGGCGCAGGGCTCCGTGTTCGACACGCTGGTCAAGACGCTGCTGGACCGCATCGCCCACATCGAGACACGCGTCGACCAGAACAACCTTACGCTCGCAAAGTTAATCCACGATGGCGGTGGCAATATCGGAGACTTTGGCTCGGGAAAGTCTAGTGGCAGCAGCAGCAACGACGAGATGGAGTACTTCGTGATGACGCTTGCCAGGCAGCTCAACGTCGTGCTCGCGCTGATGTTCAGGCCGTACGCGAGCGACTCGGTGCCTGAGACGCAGGCACGACAGCAGCAGTTGGCGTCCATATCGGACGTGCTGACTGACAATGAGGCGATATTGATGGGCTTCACAGCAGTCACATTACCAGAGGAGCCAACAGGTAGTGGTAGCCCTCATCCACACAACGATGGCGCGCTTCCCCATGCAGAAGCCACTTCAGCGACGACCGATGCAAGCGAGCCACAAGGAAATGAGAAGGAGACCAAGCAGCCGAGTGATCAAGCCTCCTCGTCAACCGAGGCGAATAGTGCTGCTCCCCAGCATGAAGTTGTCCAGGTCAAGAGCACGTTTGCTATGATCCACCACCTCCACCAGGCAGAAGAACAGCGGCAAAAGCAGGAGAAAGAGCTGCTGGATCGGATGAAGAAGCTTCTATATGAGTCTCAGAATGCGTGCCAATCACAATGCAAAGCTCTCCATGGCCAGAACGACGACCTTTTGCGAGAACTGCAGCTCCAGAACGAGAAACTCAGTTCTGAATGGACCTACCAGCAGCAACAGCACGCGTCGACCGGTCTTGCGCAAGCACAATTCCAAGATCAGCAGCAAACGGAACTGGATAGGCAGCTACTGGCCTTCAGCAACACATTTTTGGCCTCGCAAACTATCCAAGAGCAGCAGATATCGCGGATTTTGGAGAACCTACGGGAGTTTAGCGACCGCTTCCTGTCCAAGAGCGACCTAGATCAGCTCTCAGCCATGTGGCTGCAAACTGCTCGTGCTGATTGTGTCTATGGCGCAAACCAAGACACGTTGGTGCAACTCCAGAGTGATTTGCTTCAGTTGCAGCAAATGCTGGATGGTGAACCGGCGTCTCCTGCAGTGGCTCAGCTGCAAGCGGAAGTTCGTCGTGTCTTGGAGCGGCTCCAACGACTGCTTGAGCTACTGGATGAAGACCCGGAGCTGCTTCAAAGCCCAAATGGAGCTCAGATGATGCAGTCGCTACGAGCCATGATGTCCCAACTGGAGGAGTTGGCCCACAACGCGTTCAAGGATCAAAAATCAACGGCCTTCCTGACGACTTCGACTCGGCAAATGGAACTCGGCACGGCGAGTCTACTGGAAGTCATTGAGACACAGCAAGAACGGTACCAGCAGACCCTATCCCAGCAACAAGCGGAGCTGGAACTGCTTAAACTCGATTTACAGACCCAAAAAATGTCGGACGAGGAGCTTCGAAGGCAGCTCGGTGCATGTCCGAGCCAGGAAGACACGATGCGGCTCATCAACGCACTCAAGGAACAGGTATGCCGACGTAGTCCTTTGCTTTGCTGCGAGGTATCCCATTCACATTTGACTTCGTTGCAGCTCCAAGCGTCCACGTCCGATTCGGCGTCTCAGATGTTGGGCACACTCGACGATCTGAGTGGGAAGTTGACAGGACTCCCAACCTTCGAGTTCCTCGAAGAGCTGCTGCAAAGTAAAGCGGACCGCTCTGAGATCGACCGACTCCGTCTGTAAGTGGCCTTCTGTGGGCTAACAATTTCCCCGATATGTTCCTGACGGATTGTCTTTGATCGACATACAGGCTATTGGCTTCAAATATTCCGAACGGGCCAGGTACTCCATCGCTTGCAAAGTCTCCGACGCGCTGTCTGTCGTGCGATCAGTCGCTTCCGTTCATGCACAGTCGACCGGGCTCAGCTCAGCCCACGCACCACCAGCACGATCAATTTGAGCACTCGACCAATTCGAACCAGGGGAGCGGCGCCTCGAGACCAACCAGTGGCTCCACACGACCGATGAGCGCATCGTCACGGCCGTCCTCACGTCCGTCATCTCGGTCAGGATCGCCAACACGACAGGGAGTACCAGTCTACGACCATGAACAAACGCTTCAGCAGCCGACAAGCGTGGGCCACCACAACGGCGACGACTCCCACGCCAATCACAACCGCTACGTCTCGCCCTTCACTCGCGCCATGCTCCTCCTCAGTGACCACGGAGGTGTGCCGTCCACGCACGATATCCTCCAGGACTTGGCTGCAAGTATCGATGCTACGAAGCGACGCAGACAACGCATGCAGGACCAGCAGCTCCTTCTCGCTGCATCCGCCGACGAAAGAGCGTCTTCCACCAAACGAAGAACGATTGCGCTTGGGAGCAGTCTCGCAGAGCCCAACAAAAACCGGATCCCACTGCGACGCACGACGCTGTCCGACCAGGTCGTGTACGGTCCTTCGATATCCTCTGGGCTGATCAAGCCGAAGAGGTCTATCGCTATCTCAATTGGAACTGTGTTCAAGGGCTCGCTGGGCTCGGCTCGTCGAGACTCGTCTGATGAGTGCGTGGAAGCTGTTTCTTAGCGGTGTCCTGGCTTGAATTCTTCTCACATGAGCTCACTTTTCTGTTCCAAACAGATCCAAAACCAATCGCCCCAAAACGGCCGTGACTACAGAGCGTAAGGGAGGCGGAGATCTCATCGTGCGGGCACCAACGACGACGGTGAGTACAACGTCATCGGCTACCTTGTCATTGGTATGCAACAAATGCAGACGCGTGTTTTCGTTTGGATGGTTTCAGGTCGTTATCCGTCCGTTCTCCGAAGCCGCTGGCAAGGACGAAGTTGTTGCAAGCTCGCGGCGTGGGACTCGCAAAGCGCAGTGATGCCTCAATGGCTTAAATCTTCAGCTCGTACTTGACTGCTCGCGGTGGTTGAGCTGCAGCTCCCTTGGCATGGCTGCTTCCACTACCAGCGCCGGATGTCTTGCGGCTGCTTGTCGACTCATACACGGTAGATGTGAGTGGCTCCAAGAGTTCGTCCTCGCTATCGCTCATCGCGTAGATCTCTTGCAGTCGCGAGGTCGTCACCGTCTCCAGCTTGTTCGCGAGTGGTCGGAATGCCGTCTCGTGGACGAGGATCGCTGCGTGGTGGCCGCTGTTGATGGCTTCCCCAACTGCCGACGCAGCGGTGGCTGCAGGCGTGGAGGCCGCCGAGTTCTGGGTCGACTCGATCGCCGACTTTTTCCCGAACTCGCGCGCCGTGGCTGAGATCTCAGTGGGTGCGTAGTATCTCGACGCTGGCACTGGAATGCGATCAATCACCAAGCGACCACCACGTCCAATGCGTCCTCGACAGCGGTATTTCGGTGGCTGCGAGAACACGGTCGCCATCAAATGCGACGGCGGCATCGGGTACGACGGGTAGTACGGCTGACGCAGATCCACGTCTTCGGAGGCGTCCATCGTGTAGTTTCGTGACGCGTCGTAGTCAATGAACGTCGGCGTGCGGAAGCTCTCAATACTCGACGGACTGCTCGTCGACGTCGACGTCGCTCCGCCACTCGCTGCTGACGCCACTGGGGCCGACGCACTGCCCGGTTTCATTTTATCCCCTGTAGCCCCTGTATCGGTGCCGTCACTTGCAAGCACGCTGCTTCCATCTTCATCGTCTTCACCCTCTCTCTTCGATCCCTTCTTCTTCTTTTTCTTCTTTTTCTTGGCCTTCTCGGCGTCATCCTCCACGGGAATCGTCGGTGTGCGGACGTCTCCCGATCGAGCCGTGAGCTCGTACACTGCCTGCTCTCGCATCTCGTCCAGGAAGCTGATCTCCAGCCGCTTGAGCTGCTCGCGTCGCTTGACCATATCCAAAAGCCCTCGCACGCGTTCGAAATCACTCTTCAACTGGAGCAGCTTGCGGTATCCGTCCATGTCGTTCTTGCGGTGCTTGCGTAGCTTGTACCGCTCCTTCTCTCGCGGGCGGAACACCAAGTGCGGGTTCGTGTCGTTCAATGGCGTCTGCGGCCAGTACTTACGCAGCAGTGGCCGCTTGAGCTGCTGGCGCTTGGAGGCCCAGTAGTTGTACACGTCCACCGTGACGCGGTTGAGCGGCGTCTTGGCCATGCCCAGTTGCTTCAGGAACACCTCCTCGGCCTCTGCCAGCGTCAGGATGTTGGGGTTGATCACGGCCGACGCCTTCTCCAGACAGTCCAGCATTTTGGCCAACGTCTCGAGGGGCAACTGGTATCTTGGGTCGCCATTTTCACCGTATTTTGGGTGGCATTTCAGCCACTTGATCTCGGCCAACTCGACGTCCAGCTCTACACGCGCATCGTCGTTCGGAGACGGCACGTTCTGGAAGCGCACGTAGCTCGTGGGGATGCTGAAGTCCGGCGTCACTTCATCCTCGTACGACGGTACGTCCAGCGTCACGGGGATGGGGATATTCTTCTTCCGGCGCTGCTTCTGGGCCACAGGCGCTTGCTGGGACTCGTCCAAGTGCTGAATAGACACACAGAGACGCGTATTAGCGTCCCATTCGCATGATAAAGAGCTTAAAATGGGATGAAAATGGAGGGAAAATGCGACTTACGGCCACGAGTTCCTCGAAGGTCGTGCTGGGCTGCGGGCCGGCGGCGTCATCATCGACTTCCAGATCCTCCTGCGAGCGGATGATGCGCATGCGCGCGTGGACGTCGATCTGCCGCGGCCGCAGGCTCTGGCGGCGCATCGTCATCTTCGCCTAGCGTCGTCCTTGGTGGCCGATGGAGGGCGATGGAGGGGAGGTTTCCATACATTCATCAAGTGATTTCACGCCGTTTCCTTGCCGTCACACACCAACACCCAACCGAACGATCCTAGGCATGTGTGTACCACACTATAATTGGAAACGTAAACTAGGTAAGATTAGGGACGTTAGTCAAGTCGTTTAGGACTTTGACTGATTCTGAGTTTTGTGACCCACGTCCGTGAAGAGCTGCAAGCAGTTGGGGAAAAAGATCATCTTCATCTCCAGCATTTTGCAAGGCGGAGATGGCGCGGACGCTGCTGCCGACGAAGGAGACGCGTGTGCGTGCGTCGCGTCGCTGGATGCTGCTTCCTGGTCTCGCGATCTGCGTGCTCTGCGTGTACCAAGCGGTCATTTTCACGCGCCTTTTCGACCCGCCGACGGTCGCGAACGGCGCTTTTCAACGCCCAGATAGCGATTCAGACACTGCATTGGCACAAGCAGAGTCAATTCCATTGAGAGCAGCTCAGCGACAAGCCTCGAGTCTCAAAACCACAGCGTTTCGAGCCGAAAACGAGCAGGAGACCCCTTGGGATCCGACGAAGGGTATCATCATGGCGCTGCACGACCGCATCGTCCCTATGGGCGTATCACTGATACGAGAGCTGCGGTGTCTGGGCAACAATGAGATCATACAAGTCTTCCACTGTTTCGACGAGGAGTTATCGCAAGCATCGCGAGAGCTGCTCACACGCAACGACTTGCACGTTGATATCATCGATGTGTGTCAGAACATGATGGACAAGGATACGCTGTTGCTTGAAACGGTCATGCGCACGTTCAAGAGTTACTGGATCAAGCCACTCGCGCTCTATTACACCAACCTCACGGAAGTGATTTTGTTGGACGCTGACGTCGTGATGCTTCACGATCCTGCGAGAGTTCGCACGCTTGACGGCTACAAACGCACAGGCACGACGTTCTTTTACGACCGAGTCTCGCCTTTCCGCAAGTTCTACAACCGCATCGTCACGCGTCGCTCCGGAGAGAAGCTCACGATGTTGCAGCATATGATGGAGAATTTCGACTACGCCAAGTTTGGATTGTCCGGAATGCAGCCATCGCAACGACTTCTCGATTCACGAGCGTACAAGGGCGAGTCGTGTCATGAGCAGGACTCTTCGATGGTTGCTGTAGACAAAAGCCGAGCCGGGAAAGCCATGGATGTGCTGTACCATATCATCTTCGAGACAAGATTCCAGCTCCGCTTCTCATGGTACGTGGCAAACCCATGGTAGCATAGGGGACAGGACCGTTGGCTCACGTGGACTTGTTGGCTCGTAGGGGCGACAAGGAGGCTTTTTGGTTATCATACGAACTCGCTCATCAGGACTACTTCTTCTCGCCATGGGGACTCGCGCTCGTCGACTCAGTGCCCAATAAGGACCTGGAGGCCCATCCCGAGACCCTGTGCGGCAGCATGGCCCACTATATTCCAGCATCTCAAGCCGACGGCGAGGTATTCGACGACCCAACTTTGTTTTACGTGAATGGGAAGGCGCTGCTCGATCCGTTTCCAGCAGATAGTATCGAGAAGACGCTGAAAAGCAAGCACAAAAGCCGACTGTACAACGTCAACCCCACGCACGTGACCACTCGCTATCGCCGTGAAGATTACCCTGTGCCCACGCGCGAGCAGGGCTATGAGTGCGTCCACAATCAGGGATCCGTGCCGCTTCCGGCTGCATTCAAGCAACAACTCATGCGAAGGCGCATCCATTACTTTGCCGCGATAACCCAGTACTACGCAGCACTGGACTCCTGTCATATTTACCACTAACTGTCGTATAGAGAAACGCAATGAAAGAACACATACATTGCCTCTGGCTCACACTCACTCACTTACGTCCATGACACTAATCCGGGTTCTGCTTGTAGAACTCGCCCACGCGGTTCAGCTTCATCTCGCGGTTGAGCTTGTCAAGCTCGTTCCCCATCAGTCGGTTGCACGCGTCACGGTAGAGGTTGTTGTACTTGCTGTTGAGCGCCATCTTCTGCACCAGCGAGCGGTCTTTGTTGGCATCGCTGCTCGCGTCCAGAGCCTGCAAGAGCTCCAGATAGTACCGGACCTTCTCACGCGTCAGCAGCGTGTGGTCCTTGCGGTGGAGACGCTTCTCCGTCGCGCTATGGAGTTCATGCGCTGCGTCCAGTGGCGCAAAGAGCACAGCGTAGTCCTCCGCGGACATCGTTAGCGGCATGCCCGAGCCATTCGCTGGCGTTGGCGTCTCCAAGCCGACCGACTCCATGGCGTCGCGAGCCCGCACCAGAGCCTGGTAGTCCGGCTTGTGGGTCTTCCACACTTTCTTCAGGCCTCGCGCGAGCAGATCAGCACGAACTTGCAGTTGCCGCAGCGAGTCGTCGTCGGCTTGTGGCACACGCAGCACTCCATCTTCTCACTCATCGTGGCTTTGTCGTTGGCGTTGAAAAAGTGTAACTGGAAGGTCAACGTCGCTCACCATTGGTGAGCCACGTTTGGTGAGTCACCAAACATCATCTTGGGCGATATTTTTAGCATAACCGGTATTTTACGATTTCGGAGCGTTCGGGGATGATTTTTCTTATATACACCAAGTCACACATTTTAGCGTAAAACCGATTCGGGGGATGAGGCTGACACATGGATGGAAATGTGACGTGATATGATGCATTAGATGGTCCCCTCGATGAAGCAGGTCATGCAGCTTGATACGTGATAGTGCGGACGCATTATCACGCATGGTGGCCATCGATGCATATCACTTGTTGTAGTCCCCGATGCGGAGTCGCTTCATCTCCTTGCGGATTTGTTCGTGTTCGCTCTTGGTCAAGTGGTTCACCGTGTCAACGAACACCATGTTGTATGCTTGGTTGAGCATTAGCCTCTGAGGAAGTGGGCCGTTCTTGTTGTCTTCACTGGACGAGTCCAGCGTATCAAGAACCTCCACGACGAAGCGTACTTTCTCGCATGACGGGAGCGTTGGATCGTCACGGAAGAGGCGCTCGACTGTGTCCCGGTAGCGTCGACAAACATCGTCGCTGGCTGCAAACAACTTCATGTACTCTGCCGCAGTAACTTCAACGGGGATTCCTGGGGGCCCCACTGACTGCACGCGGGAGATCGACGCCTTTGGAGTAAGCTCGAGCCCGCTGAAGTGACTGGCAGTCGGCTTTGTGGTTCTTCCACACAAGCTTCAAGCACTCGCGCGAGCAGACGCCAAGCACTTTGCACTGCGAGCATCGCTGCGTCGTTGGCTTGAGACACTGGCCACACTTACCGCTCACGCTCATCTTGTTGCCGTACACAGGTAGATTGTTCTGCGAGTAAAACCGCCCAACCAACGCGATTGATTCTGCCCCCCCCCCCTGGAGTTCCGTCCCCGTCCCACACTGGTCTCACGCTTCGCACTGGTCTAGTGCTTCGAACACTTGAGTCTCTGCAGCGAAATAATGATGGCGACGACGCGACACCTTGGCCAGAAAGTCCTGCGGCAGTGGCGTCGAGCCCATGTTGTCGAGACATTCGAACGTCTCTCGCTTGGACAAGTCAAACTCCGCGTACTTGTGTCGTGGCGTGACGTGTGTTGGCTTGATATTGAACAGGCGGCTGTGTTTCACGCTGCCGAGCTTCGAGATACCGACCGCGAATGGATCCAACAGCACTTTGCCATTCACGTACAGCACCTCGGGGTCTTCATTTGGATTCTCCGTCGGCACAAAGTGCGCCATGCTGCCACACAGCGACTCTGGGTGGTCTACCAAGTCCTTGTTGGGGACGGAGTCGATGAGGCTAAGCCCCCACGGTGAGAAGAAGTAGTCTTGCTGTGCCAGCTCGTAGGCGAGCCAGAATGCCTCTTTGTCACCCCATGAGAACGAGTACTTGAAGCGCAACTCGAGAATGAGGTACAGCAGGATGTCCATCGCCTTACCGAGGCGTCTCTTGTCGACAAACACCATGGACGAGTCCATTTCGTGGCCAGATTCCTGCTTGTAGGCGAAGGATTCGAGCAAAAACGGAGACGGTTTGTGAGCTGGGAGTCCAAAGCGAGCGTAGTCGAATGTCGTGAGGATATGGCGCAGCATTTGCACTCCGTTCGCGAGCTCCGAGTTGAAAAACTTGCGCATAAAGTGGATGCGATCGTGGAAAAACGTGGTTCCCGTGCGAGAGTAGCCGCTCATCGTGCGGATTTCCGCGGGGTTCTTGAGCAAAATCGCGTCGGCGTCCAGCAAAATGACTTCTTGCAATCGCGTGTGGTACAGTGCGAGCGGCTTGATCCAGTAGCCTCGGAAGGTCCGAGCTTTCCCTTCATCTCCATTGAAAACCGACGGATCCTGCAGGAGTTCCGTACAAACGTCGATGATCTCGACGTTGGTGTCATTCCGCGTGAGCAGGAAGCGCGACTCGGTAGACAGCTCGTCCGGGAAGCAGTGGTACACTTGAATGGGCTCGTTGTTGCCCAGACAACGCAGCTCACGGATCAAAGACGCGCCCATGGATGCGATGCCGTTGTGGAGACACAGAATCACGCCACGGAGGCTGTTTCCATCGCCGACGGTGGCTTCTTCCACGCCGCTGCCGCTAGAACCACGGGCTCGGTCTGTCACTGGCTTTGAGTCGGCGTTGCTGGCCGTGGCGTGCTGTATTGGCGCTGCTTGCTGGAGGATCGTCATGCTCTGGCGGAGTTCCTTGGTGGACCACCATGCGACGGTGGAAGATGAGCCAGCGACGCCTGAGACGGACGCGAGGAAGCCCATAAAGAGTGCAACAGCCACCAGCGCAAGCCACAGCAGCAGCTTCATCCGGCGAGGCGGCGTGGTGACGCGCGTGGAGGTCGCTTCACTCGTTATGGAGACGCTGGTTTCTTCCATTTCGTTGGCGATTGCTGGTGTTTTGTTGGCGATGTTGGGTTGTTGGAGATAATGGTGGCTGGTCTCTACACGCTTTTCTGTTGGGTGGGTGTGTTGGACAAATCGCCAACAAAACGTCACGCAGAGAGTAAATGCTTGTCCTTGTCGTCCAGAATAGGAGAGCTCGCGTCACGTGGGAGAGAGTTACCGCCTTCGTGCTCACCTGAGCGCTGCTTTTGATTAACGTTAGCCCACACAGTGGAGAGCCATCCAGTTGGGGGAAACTGGAGGGTTCAGCACATGGTGATCACTGCCCTCGCCTTTGGGAATCAGTCTTGATGAAGGAAGACTATTGTGGTTTCTCCTTGAAATTTTCATAGTCGATTGATCAATGTCCGGCGGCAAATGTCCAGCCAAATGTCCGCGATAGTGAAATCAAGGTAAACTGAAAGTGGTGAATGCAGGTCTTCTAGGGGTTAGGTTTTTGCGGCTGTTGACAAGTATTTCAGCCAATCACATGCCTTATGGACATTTGTGAACCACCAGCAAATGTGCAGGATTCGCAAATCTTCGGCCCAAAGCACAATACCAGCGCATGCGACATGGACACATAGGCTTTCGTTGGAGGGTTCGTTAAGTTCGCCCTAAGTTCGCAACTTCTACTTCTTGGCCTTGAACTCGGTCTTGAGAAAGGCGTCGAATTCAGGGTGCTCCTCCTTGAATGTGGCATCCGGGATGAGGATCCAACGCCTAGTCGCCAGCGTCAAGGTGTCGCCGTGGTGGCAGAGGAACTTGTAGCGAGGCCGGATGACGCGCTCGACGCTGCGCATGACGACGGTGATGTTGGTGGCAATTTCGTCGATAGGGTAGCCGACGACCTCGTTTAGGTACCGGGTCGACCGACCAATCGTGTCGAGGCTGTACATGATCAGACGCGGGCGAGACAGCCACATCGGGATGGCAGTACCCGGGCCAAAGAGCTTGTCGATCGCCTTTATCTTGTTCTCCACGAGGTCGATGCTGGACAGGAGAACCTCTGGTACAGTCGGAAGAAGCTTGCTGACCTGCTCGTCCGTGAGCCCGAGGTGCTTCTTCAGAAATTCAACTTTGACCTTGAAGTGTTCGGCATTGCCAGTGAGAATCTGCGGGAATCGGTGCAGAATTCGGCAGATATCGTCATCGGTGATTCCAAAGTCGCGCAGTGTGTCGATCTTCCTCTGCTTGTTTTCGAGTGAGTACGACATGGCCTGCGGGTAGACGGAGAACATGTACGGAATCTGCGAGCATGCCGACCGTTAGCATCCAGATTATAGTAAAAAACGTTCCTAGTGAAAGCAATTGTGTACCTTCTTCGGATCGACACCCAGCTCCAGGTACCAGTCGATGACTTTCTCAACCGCCTCCTCCGAGATGCCCACGATGTTCGGGCATCGCCGAATCGCGTTTGTGAGCATATCTCCCTTGACGCCCATGTTTTCCAGCATCGCAAGCTTCCGATCAACGACCTCGGAGGAGTACTGGATCATCTATAGCCAGACACATCAGAAAATTAGCGTGTGGTGGGTGATTTCCGGCCACTATGTCGGATGGCCCCTGCCATTGGATGAAGCGCAACAGTCCGAATCGCACCCAGCCGCGTCATGCCAAGACGCTGCTGCAGATATACGACAGTATCTTCGATCTCCGCCTCCACGATATCCAAGCTCCACTCCCTCTTTCTTCCTGGCAGAGCGGCCATCTTGTTCGCGATACGAGTGTACGCCGCGATGGTGGCGGTCGCTCGCTTCTCCTTCGCCGTTTGCACCGTGGAAAACGCACGCGCATCAAAGAGACTCGCCGCGTAGCAGGGCGTCTGCAGAGGCATACGCTGGCCTACGCGCGCGGCCGCCGCGAGCCGCCGAATCGCCATCATGTTGCCTGCCTTTCTGTGAGGATTTTCGGCAGTGATGGAGGGAGTGGTGGCTGGGAGTGGTAAATAGGTTCTTATCTGCTACATAACATACGACTGTCTCGGTAATTTCCGGAATCTGCTTTGAAAGGCCAGACCATCACTCTGGAGAATGGAGCTCTTCGCCGTGTGCCCCCAGAAGATCCGCTTCGCATCGGTCGAGCCAATCGAGGTTGCCGGTGTCGAGTGCGAAGGCGTGGATGCGACGCCGCATGAGACGCTCGTGGAAGACCTTGGGCAATGGGACGGCACCCATGCCTACGAGACACTCTTGAGGCGGCGGCTCATTGCCCTTGACCTTGAGGTTGGGAGTCGATTGGCGCCGTGTGCGTGGCGTGACGTACATCGGGTTGTAGTTGAACAAGTTCGAGAACTGCTTCTTCTTGGCGTATGGTTGCAACATCGAACGGCCGTTCACGTACAGAAGCTCCGGGGTATTGTCGTCAATGGGGAGGTAGTGCGCCATGTTGCCACAGAGGGTGTCGTTGTGGGTAGCGAAGTCGTAGTTGTGCGCGGCTTCCACAGCGGCAATGCCCCACGGCGAGAACGCGTAATCGGTCTGGGCAAACTCCCACGACAACCAGAAAGCCTCCTTGTCACCCCATGAAAACTTGAAGAGGAAGCGCTTCTCCGTGATCATGTACCACAGGATTTCCATTGCCTTCTTCGAACGGCTCTTGTCGACAGCGACAATAGACGAGTCTTGTTCATGGCAAGTCAAGCCTTTCAGAGCAAACGAGGACTTGAGGTGATCGGAGATACGAGGCCCAGGGAGGTCGAATCGAGAGTAAGGGAACTTCTCGATCCACAGCTGCAGGTACTGATACACCTTGGACGACTTGGGGCTTAGCTTGACAGGCTTGTTGAAGTTGGTCTTCTTCTCGACGACGCGGTCGTAGAAGAACGTCGTGCCTGTCTTGACGTATCCGGGGGTTGTCCGGATTACCGCTGGGTCTCTCATGGCGATCACATCAGCATCAAGCACCAACACCTCGGTGATGTTGGTGTGGAACAATGCGAGTGGCTTGATCCAGTAGCTCTGGAAAGTCTTCACCAGCTTCTCGTTGAAGAGGCCGCGTGATGAGTAGAACAGGCACACGTCGATGATCTCGACCAGCGGGTCCTTTCGCATGAGCATCTTTTGCGACTTTTCCGACAGCTCTTTGTTGCAATGAAACACTTGGATGATCTCCCTGTTGCCAAGACAACGCAGTTCACGAATCAACGACACACCCATCGGGACAATGCCCTCGTGCAAGCACATAATGATGCCCTTGTCGTACGACTTTACGAGTGGTGGTGGAGACGTGACCGGTAGCGCTGTTGGCGGTGGATTGGTGGGAGCATCGGTAGGCGCCTCCGTTGGCGCCTCTGTGGGTGGCTCAGTCGGTTCTTCAGTCGGCTCTTCGGTTGGCTCTTCGGTTGGCTCTTCAGTCGGCTGCTTGGTCGGATCTGAGCTCGGCTCCTCGGATGGTTGCTCGGATTGAGACTCCGACGGCGCATCCGATAACTGCACAACGTTATCGCTACCAATACCAGACGCAGTCTGGAAGTTCGTAAGCTCACGCAGGCTTTCCGCGCTCTCCCCTGCACGTAGCAACTGCTGGGCACCATTCTCACCCAGGCTCAAGTCGTTCTGCGTGGAATGCGGCGTGCCGACGATGCTCAGGCTGTAGTTGACGAGGAAGAAACTCGAGAGCGAACACACCGCCAATACGAAGAACGCCCCCGTCAGCGCCCGCCGCAGCGAGGAAGGGTTCTGCATGCTTGATTCGTCGCTTGCCTTTGTCCTTCTCACCGTGCCTGCACTTTCCGCAATGACTTCAGTCCGCCAGTCAATCGTTCGCAGAGCGATCTGGTAGCCAGAGTTCCCGATCTATCCCACTGCTGCCGAACAGATCCCAACGCCTCCCGTTCGCCTGGTGGATCCCACGTCGAAAAACTTTCTCTGCGTCAACCTGCGGGGTCTGGTCTGCTCCTAGAATATCCGTTTTCCCCGCGGCTTGCCTCGGCCTGCAGCTGCAGCGTCCGTGACGTCGACTTGACCACTCGATCGGCAGTTGCAACGGCTCAAGCCCCGCCAGTCCGCCTCCGAGTCCGTTTCCAACCAAGCGTGTACCGGCAAAGCCCGATCTTTGTTGACGCCCCATAGAGAGACTGCTTTCTTCCTAGTAATATCTCTTCCACGTTTTTTCCCAACCGCCGTGTCCCTTCGTGAGCGATCCCATTGCCGGATTTTCTAATTTTTAGTCTATTTGTAGCCAAAATGTCCCAAAAACAGGATTTCACAAAAACAGGAGAATATCCCAAATGTAGTTTTTGCATATTTTTATGTTCTTAACAACCAGTTAGAAACCGAATCGGGTGTCCAAATCACCATCATTCCCGTTGCCGCCCACACCCAACTCTCATGATCGTTGGATGTGACGTGGGAAATTCGCGTGGGAAGATGACTACACCGCCTCCGATGGCGACGTCTTCGACAAGCGATGGCGCTAATATGAACGGCATTCCGCTGCTGAGGGGCGCGCGCTGGAGAGACTATCTCTCGCGCAAGAACAAGCGTCGTTCACTGGCTTCAAACGGCCGCGGGCTCGTGGATCCAGCGCGAGATTTCACCGAGCTACGTGGTACTCGCCATGGTGCGAACGGATCGCTGCTGCGCGCGGGTTCTTCGCCGTGTACGGCGCTTTCAACGCGGTATATGAAGACCCAGCACTCGGCGTCGATGGGGACGCTGCTTTTCCGGCGATTTGAAGCGTTTCCAGCGACGAGATACCGCGTTTTGCAGCCATTTCGAGAGGATATCCAGCCCTCGCGACCGGATCGCGTGGTGTCGTTTTACGGCAACTCTAGAAACGCGAGCCGACTCGCGTCGTTCGTAGCGTACGATGTGCTTGACAAGCGCCACGTGCTGCTCATGCGCGTGCCCAAGACGGCCGCGAGCGTGTTCCAGATCGACCACGTCCAGCGCGTGATGCTCTCACTCACACGAATGGCGAGCTTCCAGCGACTGCTCCATATCTGGGAGCAGGACGCCGTGAATACCAGAGCGAAGGAAGGAGACGATGATGCGAGTGACGAACCCCTGCCGTCGTGGGTGTTCGTGCAGGAGTTCGACACGAGTTGGATCCCATTGGATCTGTACTGCGAGGCTGACGTGTTCACGGAAGACAAGCTTCGCCGCGTGACGTTCGATATCGTGTCTATGCTGCATTTCCTGCACGCGCACCAACTGACGGCGTCGGGGCAACTGTGCGCGAGTCAAGACTTTGTCGTGAACGTGGATTCCCAGCGAGTGGTGTGGCTCGTGTCGCCGACGCTTGTGCTCAGCGGGTGTCTGCTAGCACACGCGACGCCAGTACGATGTGCTCGAGATATGTGAGTGTTTCTATCGTGTCATCTCGCCGTTGGGTTCCCTCTCTGATAGATCACTTGCGGTGGTGTCCACAGATCGTCGATCGGGTACTTGATGTTCCATCTGAGTATGGTTCCCCACGCAGCGTCACTCCTCAGTGTCGAAGGCGATGGGTTCGAAGAGCTCATTCAAGACCACTTACGGCACTTATCTGTGCCGTGTCGGGCGTTGATGATCGCGTGCTTGAGTATGTATCGCATTATGATTCTGTCGAGAAGACCTGCGTGCTAATTGCCGTTTCTCCGATGATCAGCGGGGGCCCCTACACTTGGCGAGCTCGTCAAGTCTCCATGGCTGCGTCACGTGGATTTTGTGTCGGTCATTCCCAAGCTTGGCCACGCTGTCTACGTGCCTCACCAGCAGCATCGACTTGCTCTTCACGCGTTGCTCTGGAAGCTCGTGTCGTTCTTCTCAGTCGACTGGCTGGGCAATGCTCAGCAATTAGGTGCGTTTCCATCCGCCATGTCATCTGCCAATTCGACTGAAGACGAAGATTTGGAGCGTCGATCATTGCGGGTAAGCCCTACACGTGTCGTGGGAAGTGGTGACCCTGATAATGAGCTGACTAGTGGCTCCTTTGACTGTCAGAAATCAAGCTCCAGACGTGTATATGTGGGTGGCCATGTATCCCTCAACGGCCATCATCACCACCAAAATCTGCATCATCAGCGAAGTATGGGAGGGCGACCGGGAGCAAACTTGCTGAAGCAAGGAATGATCATTGTGCCACCTCTCGGTTCGGCCATTCTACCGCATGATGTCGAGTCCTTCTCGGGAGATCTCGGCACAGTTCACGCCAGGTCATTTGTCATGCGTGAGACGCAAGCCAGCCAGCTGTTGGCGTTTGAAGATGCAATCCACGAGGTTTCGGCTCAAGCTACAAATGACCACAAGACCCCGTACGATTCGTTTGGGTACGAGTTCCCGCGCTCTCCGTCGACAGCTCCATCCCTTCCAGAATACGACGTGTTTGACGATCTCGCGCTAGAAGACTTCGATGAAGACACGTCCGATGACGTTGAAGGCCGCCGAAGTCGAGTCAGCTCCCTCTTACTCCACGAAAATGGTCACAACCATTCGCTGCAGTCAGTGGCTTCGATCTCGGATTTGAGAAACGTCGTGCGTTCTCTGCATCCATCCCACGGCCATTCGTGGGGTGGGGGGTCCGATGAAAGTATTGATGAGAGTTCATTCGAGTCAGCAGTTCAAGCACGTGCCTTCTCCACCGAAGAGTTCGACCCAGTCCATCTAAGCGCGTTCGGGCCAGGAGATATCTCTTTTCGAGAAAACTTCCGCATCGACGTGTGGGCGTATCTACGTCAGCAACGACGAGAGATGTTGGAGATCGCTCTAGAAGAGAACGAAAGTGAAATCGCCCAGCGCATCCAGCCGATGCAAATCGCCCGAGGAACTCTCGTTACGGTTTCTATCGACGCGAACGATCGCTTTGGGGTTGTCGGTGATGAGTGCAAGTCATTTCGATGGCGTGGTGATATCAACGGGGTGTCATTCGACATGTATCGGAAGAAGACTCGGCGAATAGACGAAGACGGCGAAGAAGACGATCTCCTGTGCATAGCTCGCGTGGTAGCTGGCACGAAAGTATCTCTGCTGTTCATCCGTCTGCGTTCGTCAGCATTCAATGTCAGCAATAGTTCGAATCCGACGCCGTTGTCGACGAAACTCGAGCATCTTGTGGCGGATGTCCCTGAGATCTCTTCGAGAAATTTGGAGCCAGTTCGTCCGATCGGCAAGGGAGCATTTGGAGAGGCGATGCTCGCACTCTGGAAGGAACGAAACATCCACGTCGTCATCAAGTCTCCCCATCAAGATCCAGTCCAAGCAGACACCGCTGCTCTTGAAGAGTTTCGTCATGAAGCTGCTGTCATGCAAATGCTGGGCAAGCATCCTCACGTCGTTGAGCTGCTCGGTATCACAACGGACTCCGCATCAAGCAGTGACTGCACTGCCATCGTGACAGAGTACCTGTCCAATGGCAGCCTCCACGACTTCCTCACTTCGTCAGACGCAAGCCGCCAACCAGACCACTCACATGCAGACTCCCTACCGTCATCACCACTCAGTTTATTCTCCCGCACAGTCATGGCCCGTGACGCAGCCCACGGAGTTGTGAATATTCATCAGGGTCACGTGCTTCATCGCGATATCGCAGCCCGAAATTGTCTACTCGACGAACATTTCCGCGTGAAAGTGTGCGATTTCGGTCTTTCTCGGCTGTCGTCCAAGACAAACAACCTGTTTTTCGACGACGAGCATCACGGCTTCGGTCCAATCAAGTGGATGGCACCCGAGTCAGCGTTGCCACCGCACTTGTTCTCGACGCATTCCGACTCCTACATGTTCGGTGTGCTTATGTACGAGATCTTCAGTGGCGAGTTGCCGTTTGCTGGTGTGTCGTCTCGAGCCGCCATGGCATTGATACTGGAAGGCCATCACGTTCCAATTCCTGAATATCTTCCACACGCGCATCAACAGCTTATGA
>JAADVL010000299.1:0-34276 GCA_023334995.1 Pythium sukuiense
CCCCCCCCCCCCCCCCCCCCATGATCGGTGACCTTACACATGTGCGCACCCAGGTCGACGTCGATTTTGCTAAACATTTCCTTGTACGAGTCACAGACGAGACCGAGCGCTGTGTCGACCCGGCAGATGTGAGATGGATGCTGGTCCAACATATCTCCTATCCAGCATGGACTACTGTTCCGTTCGTACGAGCAGAGTGCCGAGCCATCAGCCGCCGTAATGCACACCACCCCACGCTTGCGGATCTGCCGCAACGCGAGTAACCCACGAAGCCTCCTGACCCTGACCAATCTGTCGAAATCATTCGCCCACCTGAGTTGTGGAAGCCCGTCGAATTACCCAGAAGATGATCGCTGGCTGCTCTACAGTACGTTGCTTGGCAAAGAAGTTCTCACCCACGGAACCCGACAGATCGTTCTGATCTTGCTGTGAGCTACGAGCCGTTATGCGTGTATGATGAGCTGCGGCTATACAGAGTCTTTGTGCCAGAAGCTTGTCAACATGACTGGCTTGGCCAAACCCCATTCACCTCTTTCCTCCCTCCAACTTGGAGCGAGGAGAGAGGTGAATGTGGAGGGTTGGAGTCCAACCCTCTCTCCACCCTCCATCCCTCCCCACTCTCCTCTCTCCACCCTCCACTCGCTGCCACCTCGGTCACTGCTCCCCTCTCACTTCGGAATTCGCCACCAACCACATATCACCAGCCACCACCTCTTCACCCACCAGCCACCATGGCCTTCACCAAGATCCTCGTGCTCGCCGCCGCCGCCCTTGCGACCATCCCGACCGCCAACACTGTCACCCTCTACGACGGCTTGTTCTTCCAGGCAGGGGTCGGTCAATACAATAAAACGCGGCATTGCATTTTGCGCTACTCCAATAATATGCACAGAAATTCAGGATGGAGCAATAATACAATAGTTCCTGCCGTAATTGCAATAAATTGCAAGGAACTGAACTACCAGTTGATACTCGCCTCACTGTCAAGAATAGACGTTCACAAAATTTGTAACTCAATAGACTCCAATTTCAAGACAAGACTGTCAAGAATACTCTGAAGTACATTAGGTGTAGCATGGAGTCGTTCCACACAGGTGGTGCATGATATGTTGGAGAGGGGGCTGCGCGACTTGCTCGTACCGCACGTGCATCCTTCGGAGAGCAGCCATTGCGGGCCTAACAGACCATCGGATACGAGGCATTGGCCAACACCACTTGTGTTGAAAAGTACAATATCATTATCCAAATTTGTGTATTATACTGGAGTCCCAAGATTGCAAATAATTCTAATTCCGTCAATACAGTAACCGACCCCAGTTCGAGGGCGAGTCGGTTACGTCTGGGTCTCGACACTCTGAGCCATGCAGCACCGATGCATGTAGCCCCAAGACGACAAATGCTGCAGCTCACTGGTGGGTTCTGTCAAGTTTAGGCTTGGCCCTACCACTACAATGAGTGCGCCTTCGGATCAGACGACTTAGGTACTGTTGCCTGGACAGCATCAGCGGGTTGCATTCTTTTGGCGACAAAGATCTCGTGAGCAACGAATGTACCAGGTGAATCGACACAGCGACGTTGGCAGTGGCATCTGAACGGTGGCTAAGCGAAGATAGGGGCCATCAACGAAGCTCTGTTTCCCTTACACGGTATCTCTGATTGAGTAGACTGGTTCTTCAAGGGCAAAACCATCCCTACACGCTCACACTACCGCGAAGCGCCGCCAAGATCGCATGGATGGCCTCGATCTGCCTGTGCTGGACAGCAAACTGCTCGTCGGACTGCTTCCGCTGCAGTGCGAGCTGCTCTTCGAAGTGTGTCTTCTGCAGCTCCAGATGATTTCTCTGCGCGTCGCTAAGGCGCTGTGTAGCTCGCATAAGAAGCTCTTGGACTGCTCCTGACTTTATGCTCTCCCTAGTCACTGCTTCACGGCCTTCACTGAGGCGAGTACCCTCCCGCAGCACTTCACTCACGCACGTCACGGTATGAATCTCGTTCGCACCACTACCAGTCCGTGCGCCTTTGGTGGCTGTTGGGGTGACGGGAAGACTGGTCACCATTGCCATTGGCGCTTCAGCAACACCCTCGACGCTCTTCTGTGGGGTCAACTTCCGCTGCTTCGCCTCTGGTAGGTCGTACACAATCGCTGGTCGCTGTGGACGTTTCGGTGGCTCTCCCATCGACGTCTTCTTTGGAAGAACCTCTGCACACGCCACTGGCTCATTGTCGTCATCGTCTGAGATCGTCGTTGGGCTTGACATGGCCACGGCCACGGTTGACTCCTCTGGCATCGACGCCGCCAGCACTTCCTTCGAGTCCTCCTTGAAATAGCGCTGCAAAATCGGCATATACGTCGGCGGGCGGTCCATAAGTGCGAGCTCACCCGCATTCTTCGTTGCCAAGGCTTGCGCCCACGCGCGGTGCTGCGACTGCCACTTGGAGATCACGCGTCTCAGCTACAGCATCACACCGTTGCATCGTCACCTCACAAGCGCCTGACTGATCCACCTCAGCCACGCATACCTTGGCATCTGGCACGCTGATCCCCTGTTCCTTCTGCAGACGCAGCGCCAGCGCGTGCCACGCCATGCGCTTGGCCCCGTTGCCCCTCGCGCGATCGATCGCGTCGCGCAACTCCTCGTCCTTGAATCGTAGCGCCAGCGTCGCGTCGATCAGCGCCATCGTCCACGTCCAGCGCTCTTCCGTCGGCTGCGTCTCCATCTTGGCCTCCTTCCTTTGTTCGTTCTTCTTCGTCTTGCGCTCGACGCCGCCCCTTGGCGTGCCAACTTGCCCGCCCCAACTTTCGGATTGAAGTGCAACCGGAGTGATGGTCATTCGGCGACGACGTGAAGGGTTTTCAACAGTTTTATACAGGTGCTGAGAACAGTGAAGAATATAATACACCGGTACAACATTGGCACCTAGCCGGTTTTCAACTCCGGGACCAACCTGCCATGTATCTCACGCATCCCTCGGACGTACGCAACCCACACACAAGCCACTCAAAGACGAACTCCACTCGCGGCCCATCATAGTTCTAAGGCAAACCGGGTGTCTCCCAGCTAGATGCAGCAAGCCAACTCGAAGATATCAGGTCACTCCATCAACCAAGACTCAACAACACACCAGCAAGGTTGTGATCTGTGGTAGGCCGGAATCTCCCTGCCAATGGGTCCTCTGCGAGTCTTCTGTGGATCTTTTGTTGTTGCGTGGAAGCGATCGAGAGGCTGCAGTACCCAAGCGTGGGTAAATGACGGCGCGTCAAGGTGTCACTGCTTCCCAGCACCGAGGAAAGTGCTAAGTTGATTCCACGGCATTCTGTAGCCTTCTCACTTCCAAATCGCCCTTCAACCTCACAACCCTCTCTGCCATGGACAAGACTCTCGCTCTTGCTGTAGCTGTCTTCTCTTCCGTCGCGGCCGCCACCACGGTGACGTTGTACGACAGTCCGAAGTTCCTGGGCGAATCGTCGCAGCTTCAGATTGAACCAGGCTCGTGTAAGAGCGTGGATCTGTCGTTCACCCAGCGAGTAGAGTCTGCCACGTGGGACGCCCCGCTCGGCACCACAGGCAAGATCGGCTTCTTCGAGACCGCCGACTGTGGAGGCCCGACCAAGTGGTGGAACGTGGATTCGAACAGCTACCCCAGCGCCTTTGCAAGCGACAACCTCGCCAACAAAGTCAAGTCCGTCAAGTTCGACGTGGAGCAAGTCGCGGAGCCGCCTGAGTGGGCGGACGATGACGGCGTCCACCGAGCGGTGGAAGGGAATGCGCGAGTGCTCCCAGCACCGCGCAAGTTCTGCGGACACAAATCTAACTGAGCGGGACAGGCCAGAGCCTTGGTCCCTGTAGGGCCTACAGTATCGAGTCTGGTGACAACAAGTCAGACGCGACAGTCGACTTACAGCGGTGGACGAATACAAGAAGGCCCACCCCCACATGAAAAATAATCAAATTAAATTCTTGTCAGACGTTTTGTTATGTATCGTGCATGTTGCGCTATGGTTCATCCACGCAACATTCCAAGCAACATCAGCTATAGTGACTCACTCGACTTGAATGACTAACCTGGCCTTGGGTTGAAATTTTCCCTCCCATGCGAAGAGTTCACTTCCCAACTAGCTCGCCATGACGCAGCCCATGGAGCTCTGGTCGCGCCCTGCGCCTCCCGATGGCTGGCGGCCTTTCGCGCCTCCGCAGCCTCCGCAGCGCGGCACGCGCGCCTTCCCCTACGAGCCGACGTCGGACGTGGAACACGACAGATCCTGCACCTTCCACAGCATCACGCGCATGACAGCGTACGCCGACAGGTCGTTTGAGCAGCTACGCATGGAGGACGCGACACCAGGGTACGTCTTCCGTCCGCCACGCGTGGCAGACACCAAGTCCACGACGCTGCTGGAGCGCGACGTGCTGCGTGCGCTTGGGGAAGTGGTGCTGAAGGAGCGCCACTGGTGGAGAGACCGCCATGACAACGCCGCCTGGAAGAAGAAGAAGACGGACATCGCCATGCGCGTGACGCGAGCGACGCTGCAGGACGCGGCGGCCCACGTCGTCAACTGGGTGGCGGCTGCTGCCCGTGGAATAGCGGAGTCCGTGGCGCCGGAAGAGCTCACGCTGTCGCTGCTGCTTGAGCACTGGCCGGCCACGAGTGAAGCTGCATACCTTGGGCAGCAGCCTGCGTTTCCAAGAATGTCGAGCCTCTGTGATCGCTATCTGGTGTTAGCGTGGGTGGTGTTCCGCGGGATCTGCAAGCGTGACGCCGTGGGGTGGCCTTGTGGATGGGGAGTCGAGTCTTGCTCGTGCTCGAAGCTGCAGTCGCTGGTGGCCGCCATCGCCGAACGTGGTGTCCAAACGCTGGAGCGACTCATTGAGAGGCACGACGACGGCCTTGATCTGTTGCCAGAGGATGTGCAGAGTATTCTGGAGGAGGAAGACGCCAGTACGACCGAGTGGCTCGTCGCGACACTGGGCGAGTCCATCGCGGCGATCCGCACCGACATGGCGATGCTTGAAATGTGGACCACGCGTCACTTGTACACGCTCATGAGCGACCTCGGGTTGTCGTGTTCATCGGAGGACGCCTCCGTCGCTGTGCCAGCGCCATTTCCGAACGCTTTTCTCGTCGACGGCGTTGCTGTACCCGATACGGACAAGCTATTCGCTGGGAACGGACCACAATCACTGGTCGTGGCCTTCGAGGCCTCGTCCGATAGTGGTCGCGTGGAGCTCACGACGAAGACAGATTCGGGCTTCGATGTACAGGCCTTAGAGACAGTGCTCTCGTCGGTGTTCCCGGCCTTCACGAAGATGCACGCCGCATCAAGCAACATCATGAGCTCGATTACCAGCCATGATATCCAACTTGCTGATCGCCCTGGACTTCTCCTGGGTCGTCAGTTGACAAGTCAAGGATTTCAACCGCCAGACGAGAGTTGGAAACCGAGTCGTGTGATCGTCGATTTTGAGACGATCACGGTCTCAGCCACGAGCAGTGAGGCTGAGCAAGGTGACTGGCGCTACAATGTGTCAGTTCCAGTGATCGACAGCGTGGATATTGATGCCACTGCAGTGATATGCGTCGGCACGACAAACGTCTCTGCTCCATCTCTGCAAATCCGGTCACTGTCGGCCCAAGATGACGTTCCTACAATTTCGCCGTCGTACGAGCTGTACGTTCGTTCGGCCATGGTGCCGAGCGCAAGTGATACAAACGCTGGTATTGTCAGTGTAGCGGCGTCTCCAGGCCGTGCCGTCGTGATTCCACGATCTACTCAGTATCGCGTCGCGAATCCTCAGCTCGTGGACGCCACAAAGCCAGGAGAGTTCGTTCTTCTGCGTGTCGCGGTCGTGAGTCCCAAGTGCACGACCCCAAGCTCAAGAATCGAGTCGATGCTTCGTGAATCGCCAGAAATCCCCGAGTGGTTGGAAGACCTCCAGCTCAAGGCGCGAGACAAGATCTTCAGTGCCGAGGAAGCACGGTTTGCGCACTACCAGCAAGACCGAAAGGCAAGCCAGGAGAAAACGCGCGCGGCTTTGGATTTGTTTGCACCTGCTGCGAGCTTCACAAACTTGTCTCCAACTCCTCGTGCAGGGTACTTTCTCGACGAGGAAGTGAAGTACAAAATTGCGACGCTCATGAATTCTCCGCAGTGGTGGGAGACACGCTGGATCGAAGGCTCGGCGTACCGTCTTGAGTGGGAGCGGGATTTGGAGAGCTACTTCCTCCACAAGCAGCTCGCGATAGAGGTTTCGAGCGGATATGCGAGCTTGGTGGCTAGCTTGACAGCGACGGCAACAAACGCCGACGAGGCCAAGAGCGACGAAGCCATTGCTCGCTTCGGCGACGGTAGCAGTGCGTTTGCCAAAATTGCCAACCTGTTCTCGCGCATCGTGATGCTGCGAGAAGTACACCAAGGTTTGGTTCCTGGTGCCAAGATGGATCGGGGCAAGACATCGGCTCAAGTCGTCGTGGACCTTGTCCAGCAATGCCGAATCGCAGGCAGTGAAGAAGCTCAAGCTCAGATCTTGAGTGACTTCATCGGTGTCGGATACCCGGTGGCGTCGCTTCTATCTCCGTTGGCTGGTATCTGGGAGCAGGTCAACGAGGACGTGAAGAAGTGGGTGCAGAACGGAGTGGACAAGGTCGACTTTCAGCGACGAGTTCTCTTGCACGCAGATCCTCCTGGCCTGTACAGCCCGGTGAGGGGCACATACGTGCTGGATGGCGCCGTGGCTCAAGTGGTGAAGGCGAAACTAGTGGTGGGACTCGAGCCGCTGCTATGCGAAGCTCTGAGCGCGGCGTCGCCAGGTGCGACCACACTGCGCCTCGTTGAACCAGCTCGCGAGGTTGTCGTGCTCAAGGATATCGTACCGACTTTCAGTGTTCCAAGAGCAGGCTCCATCGAAAAACGTCTAGCCGCCGTGATTGTTCAAAACGAGACTAGCAGCCCGACCGAATCGCGTATCAGGCAGTGGATTCCGTCGGATGTGGCCGTCGACCTTGACGGCAAAGCGCGATTCCTAACGTACATCAGCGGCATCGACCCGCGCAGCAACCGTGGTCTCTACGAGTCGTTGGATGCCATCGCGACGGCATTCGTTCCGGTGTTCGAGAAAGTTGTGTCGGTCCAAACGGAGGGATTTGGCGGTCCAGTCTACCGGGATGATACCGAGGCTCTCGCAGCGCAACCAAAGGTCTTCTCTCTGCGCGGGCGCTTGGTGCAAATGGCGGTGGAAATCGTTCAGATCGATCTGAACGCCGAGACGCCTCGATACAAAGGAGAGGACTGGCGCGTCGACGTTACCAACCAACAGCAAGACAAATTCTCGCACGACATCATCGCCACTTGCGTGTACTTCGCTGTCGTCGAAAACGTCTCGCTTCCACGCATCGACTATCGAGAGCAAGGGATATTCCCAACAGGATTCAGCGTTTATCCAAACATCGTCGACGGTTACTCCGATCGATGCCAGGCGTTTTCCCAGTCGAGTCGCGACCACAAGATGGAACCGTTTGAGCTTCTCGACACGTCTCGCCCTGGCACTGTGCTCCTGGTCAAGTTGCACTTGGTCAACCCCATGCAAGCCACAGTCTCCACAGCCAACGTGCGACCGTCTCACCGTGAGTGGATCGTGGACTACACGCTGGGCGATGTCTCTCGGTTCTTCCAGCTGCCTACTGAAGTCCACGATGTGATCAAGTCGATGCTCGAATGGGGCGGAATGTCAGTCGAGGAGCGACGTCCACCATCTCACGGCTTCACGTTCGGACAACAGACCCCAAGCAGCAGCGCCTTTGGTCAACCATCTTCTCAGCAAACGTCGTTTAGGAACCCCTTTGCTCCTGCTCCTACGTTTGGTGCGCCCCCAACTGGGTTCGGCTTTGGAACAACCTTCACTCCAGGCGGTTTTGGCCAGCAAGCGCAGACGACGGGAGGCTTTGGCCAAGCAAGCACGACGAGCGGAGGATTTTCCTTCTCTCCTCCACGCGCGGAGGACGTTCACACGACTCAGCCAGCCCAAGGATCTGGGTTTCGCTTCGGAGTCGAACCCGGAGCTGGCAACACGCAGCCAACGGGAGGGAGAGGCTTCTCTTTTAGCTGAGTTCAGACAAAGGGGGGGATTTGGTCTGAATATTATTCCGGGAAGAGAATTTTGTTGTCAAAGTATTATCCAGTTAAGAAAAAAATCATGGCTACGTTCGATGTTGAAGGGCGAGGCATTAACCCAGTCGCACTTGGATCGAGGAGATGACGTCGTTGATGCCGTCGATCTCGAAGTTGTTGGGGAAGTTGTTTCCCTTGACGCGCCATCCCTTGCCGCCTCCACGGCAGTCCGCGTCGACGTAAAAGTAGATGATGGCGTTCGAGTCCGCTTCGTAGTTGGTCCACGTGGCTGACGACGCGATGTCGTTGAAAGGCACAAAGTCGCTACCAACGTTCTTGCACGAGTTGTAGTCCGGCGTGATGGAGTAAGCGCGACCTTGGAAGTACGCGTGCTCGTAGAGCGTCACGTACGGAATGACAGCCTGGGCCGAGACGGAGGAGGCGACAGTAGCGGCAGCCGTGAGAAGAAGCGTCGTGGTGAAGGCCATGGTCGTTTGCGTCGAGAAGGCGAGTTGAGAAGTGAGCAAGTTCCTGTTCGAGTCTCGGGGCTCCAAGTGGAGACCTCGCGGCCCGCGAGTCGCGGTAGCCAGTCGTGCCTGCGTAGTGTGCATCAGTCAGCACAGGCTCTCGCCAGGCATGTATACCAACTTCCCCCAGCGTGGCCTTGATATTCGGCAAGTTTGGCACTTGCGCGCCAACTGCAACCTTGGTCGTTTCACGAGCAAGGTGGACCATGAAGTTTGATGTCAGCCTGCCTTCCATACATCACGAAGACAGTCGGGCGGATTGAACCCACACTTATTTGGTTGAGTGTCGGGCTGGTGGGTGGTCGCTCCGTCACTGGTACCGTTAGGCTGGAGGAGATCCCCGTGTACATTATTGTACCATTGCACTTTCAAATTGAGAATCGTGGCGATCAAAACGAGAATCGTGACATTCAAAACAAGAAGCCTCGTATAGTTTATACCGGGACTATCTAATTTCTCCTGAAATCTGATACTCGATGTGGCCGGGAACCCGTCACATGTCCCACACAGAACCCTATAGAAAATTCATCCGAACCCAAGACCCTTTCAATATGATTCAGATGTATCAGCATATTTGACAGGTTTTCTTGTTTTGAATGTCACGATTCTCAATTTGAAAGTGCAATGGTGTACTGCAACATAACACGACGGACAACCCAATGCCGGATCGTCTTCAAAGAATTTAACCCACGCAGCGTGGGTTCGCTTGTTGGTTCAGCTATTGGTACCCACGGTTGCTGGTTTCCCCCCCGAGGACTCCAAGTTGGAGAGAGGACGTCGTTATCAGATCGACAATCGACTTGATATCTGCCTGCAAGTGGGGAGGCAGAGTGTTGAAGGTGCGACGACATTCGACACTTCCAACAACCTACGTGGGTTAAATTCGTGGCGATGGTTCCTCAATGGAACACCGACCGACTTGATTTGGTAGTGATACATCAGCCTGTGTGTCTCGCTTGTAGTGTGGTGAAGTGTCGGAACTTTGAGAGCTGCGATCAATCTGGAATCGCAGTTCATCGAGAGTCATGGGTTTGGATTCTAATGAGAGAAGCAAGTTGCCGAGTAAAACGCGCTGACCGCTCCATCAGTTGGACTTGTGGAGCCACTCAAACTTCATCGTGTAGTCATTCCCTGCTCGTAGAAGTCCAAGCCATGCTGTGAGCAAGATGACCATCCCACTGAGTGTCCACGAGCGTACCAAAATGATCGAGAGATAGTTGAATTGGGAAGAAGACCCAAAGCGTGAGCAGCGCCTGAGCCAGCCGCCAGGTGGTCTGCAGCGTGAACGCGAGGTGGTGCAGCGGTGAGATACCGACCAAGCGCCGCATCACGACCGCCATAAGGACCAGCGACAAAAGCTCGAGCGCGGCGTACTTGGCAACGTGCTGCACTGTGTCGAGGTATTGCGCGTCCGTCAATGTCTTCAAGTGTCCGTAATTGGAGCGATTTGGTAAGTAGAACATGACGCCGAGGTAGATCGCTGCTCACAACCAACAACGAGTCAAGTCAGATACAAATACGGTGGAGTCGAAGGACAAGCCGCAGACTTACAGTAGACAGTCGGCACGATGCATTCCACGAGCTCAATGAGCAAGTAAAACTCGGCCATGAACACAAGCTGTGTAGTCTCCTGGACGTAACACAGCCTCACTTTATCGACTGCGCTCAAAGTGTCGACAGCAATCACCCCGCTTGTAGCATTTGGACGCGGCAAGACTTGGCGGTTCACTGGACGGATCATCGCTGGAACTTGAGCGACTCTCTTCGGCTTCCCGCACAAACGCGGGCGAGTCATCCGGCCTGTGGGGCCATTACCTTCTCCAGTTGCACCGTGGTTTTTCAATGCTTCCTGAGACTGGAGTCGAATTGAATTCCTGCTGGAAACCGCGCGAAATCGACTCCGGCCGTAACTGGCGCCGTTTTTGATCAGCATCTTGATGACTGGTAGTGCCATGGAAAACACCGTCTGATGCTTGCTACTGAGCGTTCGAAAGACGTATATCATGGCCGGGTAGATGAAGAGCATCGCGATTTGGCTGTGCCAGAACCCTTTCATGAAGTGGGCGAATTCGCGTCTTGCATCGGCACTAGAGCGAAGCTTTGACCCCCAAAGCAGATAGATCGCCGTTCCGAAGATTGACACCGCCCCGAAACTTTGAAGTGAGCACAAAAACGGCGTGGGGAACCCGATCCAGAGGTGCATCACGAGTATAATCGCAGAAGATCCTATGCTCATCAACACTGCCGCAATGCTAGCTGTCGTCAGTGGCAAAGGCAGTCCTGGTGTCGAATGACTGAACTCGATAAGCACCATCAAGCTGATGATAAAGCTGTTGTACTGTGTCCGGATCCAGTAGACGGCGCCTTGGGCTGGCAAGCCTACGTACGCCGACTTAAGTGGTATAAGGTCGGCTAGAGTCAGTATCACAAGGCAAGGCACCGGTTTCAGCAGGACCACGGTGAGCGCGCGCAGCGTGCTGGTCTCTTGTTCGTAGCGTGCTAACGAGAAGCCGATCGATGGAGTATCGACCTTGGAGCTCGACCTGAATGGACTCCCACGCGACGAGGAGCCGTCAAGCCGTAGCCGCCATGGTAGTCGAGAGGTGGAAGAGCAAGACGTCGTGGTGGCGTGTGTGCGAGCGCGGGCCCACTGAGCATGATGGCTGGGCGAGACCACCTATTTGGGGAGATGCCTAAGCGATTCTTGCGGTAGTCACAAAAGTAATACCTGTGTTGACGGATATTTAAGAAGCGTACTTAACAGGGAAATACGAAGTCTGGTATGTATGGTACTGTTCCGCAATGTCTGTAATCACGTCTGTCACATTCAAGAGGGAAATGTGAGTGCTTTTTATACTTCTCTGGCAGAAATTCTGCTTCCCTACTGAAACGCAATGGCCGCGACCAACTTCAATTAGACCTCTCAGGCACAAGGGCGACTGAAAGGGATAGCTTGCCAGTTCATCGAGGGTAACTTTTGTTGTACGAAAACCACACGTACTGTATCCTTCTACTCAAGTTAAGGCCACACCAAGGCCGTAAGCATGGGATTCTCCTACCCTGATCACTAGTGGTGGCCACCCTTACCGTCCTTCAGACTCCAGTGGTTAGGTCGTCGTCCTTCGTTCCGGATCTTTCGGTCCGCACGCTGGAGCACTTCCAGCTTCACCTTCCACTCCTGGGCCAAATCCAAGTCGTTCGCAGCCAGGTACATCAGGTCTTCACGCTTCACCGAGTCGGACTCCAGCACCTTTGACGGCTCCAGCGGGACCACGAAGCCGCTTGGCTCTCGGCCGAACGTCCAGTAAGGCTTGTCATCAAAGCTCAGTCCGTCGAGCCACGAGCCACTCACACTCGAGATCTCGCTCTGAGTCTTGGCGTCAATGATGACACCACGCACATAGTCCGACGGCGTCGCAGACGATGAGAACATGCCACCCATGCCCTTCTTCTCGTCTGGGTTGAACTTGAGGTCGCACACGAGTCGGTTCTTGCGGTCTTCAAAGCGAATCGTGCCCAGCATATCCACCGTGCGGTCTCCCCACAAGAATCCACCGCTCTGCACCTGTGGCAAGTGGTACGTGATGACCGTGCCGTCGCTAAAGCACACGCGGATGGGTCCGGCGTTGTTCTGAATGAACGCGCTGGACTTCATGCTGAACGACGGCGGGTTCCACACGATGTGGCCGTTGATCGAGTACTCCTTGCCCAGCAACTCAAAGTTCGTGATCGGAGGGTGGTGACTCGTGTGCTCACAGTACACCTCAGTGCCGTCGTTCAGCAGCGTCTGGTACGTCTCGCCAAGGATCGGGTTGAATGGCTTTATCTGACCCGCGCCATGGTGGAGGCCGGCGACTGCGTAGGCCATCACATGCTTGAATCGTTCGAGTGGGTCGGACTGGTCTGCGGCTGAGTTCAGGAACGTCGGTCCGTACAGGAACAGATCCACGATTCGCTCCAAGTTGGTTCTAGGCTCCAATATACGAACAGGAAGCGACAAGCCGACCATGCCTTTACCTTCCAGCAGTGCACCACTGGCGGATTTGAGCACGTCCTTGAGCACCCCAGCTTGTTTTTTTGCGACTTCCTTGTCCGTCAGCTTGAGTCCACCTCCTGGAAGGCGGGCCATGCCCTTCACGTAGTCGCTTGGGTGGAAGGCGCCTGCATGCGGCTTGGCGACGAGACGGCTGAGGTCCTGTTCGGAATCCTGGAAGTTTCCACCTACTTCGCTTTCGTCGGCGCTGTCTCCGTCGTCGATCAGCTGTGCAACGGAGAGCTGCGATTGGTTCACGTGCTCTGCCAAGACAGCAAGGCTGTCGAGGCGTTGCAGCATAAAGTCGCGCTTGGATGCCGGAGAAAGCCACCCCTTGGCGTCCACATCCGTCACAAACGTCACCAGTGTGCGCCCGCCATCCAGCGGCTCGAGCAACCAGCCACCGAGGCCTTGGTGTGCTCGAATTACGCCGGAGACCTCCGGCTTGCGCTCATTAGACACCGACTTCTCGAGCACGGCGATCACGGACTGGCCTCTGCTGTTGTTGTTGGAGCCACTGCGTTCGTCATCATCATCGTCGTCATCATCACCAAACGCGCTCGAGCCAGTGACCTTGTTCTTTCGGATCTGGCGTAGGAGCAGAAGATCGCGTGGAGCACACACTGAGCTGTAGTCCACGCTGTTGAGCACGGCCGCGATGAGTGCCATCAGTGCCATGCTGTGTAGCGTCGTCGCCCATGACGGCGCGAGCACACCACCCAGCAACGCGCCAGCAGCAGCAGCCACAGGCGGGGCGACGAACGGCTTCGTGTTGTTGATCTGGAGCAAACCCTTGGCCAGGTACACTAGTTCAGTCGTGTCATCAAACTTGGCGACGTGCGTGGCCGTCGGGAACTGCGTGTCCCAGTCCGCGCGCTTGTGGTGGTCGCTGATGAAGAAGAGCGCGACTTCTGACGGCACCGAGAGCACGACACTGCCGCGAGCGAGCCATTTGGATCCGTGCAGCCCGACGCTCTTGATCACTCCGTTCGAGGCGCCCAGTGGATTGAAAACGACGGGCGACGGCGTGCGCTTGGCCGAATTTCCACCCAGTAGCGCCCGCAGCAGCTCCATATCCCTCGCTAGTTCGTTTTCCATGGCGACGCTGGTCGTCGCGTGGGTCGAAGACATTGGTCGGCTTCCAGACAGCGCTGCTGGTCGTACAGGAGTCTCATTACTCGGCAGCGACGATCCGCTGGATCCTGCAAGTGGCGCGGTTCCACTCGTCGACGGAGCGGAGCTGTTGGGGTTGGTGTTGGAGCTACTAGGCGCCGACACGACACGCGTCGCTCGCTTTTCCTGACTCGCTGCTGACCGGCTAGCGCTGCCACTTGTCCGGCCGCTGATGTTGAGCTGCGGCTGACTGGCGAGCCGCGTGCGCCGCTCCTGCGCGATACGGGCGATGCAGTTGCGGAGTACGTCCAGCCACTCAGTGGCGACGGCCGCGTCTTCGCTCGTGAGGCAGTACAGCGTGCCCGTGGCGCTGTCCGTGAGGTGGATGCGCGTCGAGTTCCACGTCTCGCTGCGGCCGCCGTCCTCGACCGTGCAGTACTTGAGCTCCATGACCATGCTGGGTCTCGAATCGCGGCGGCTGCTGTAGTAGCTGAGCGCGCGACCATCGCACACAAACCAGCGCTGCTTCCAGCCCTTGAGCATCTGCCCTTTCTTCTGGAGAGGTCCTTCTTTCATGTACGTGGCGTCAAAATGCGGCAGCGAGTCGAGCGGCGGACGCCGTGTGTCGCCCTGATACAAAGCCAAAGGAGACAATTAGCGCATGGGCGGATAGCGCAGACACAGAGCTTTGGAATGAGGGGTGGAAGAGCGCGTACCTCTCCCTGGGTGAGGTCGTGCAGCGCCTGCATGGCGGGCGGATGGAGTCGCTTTCTTGCTTGATGGGGGTTGCTGATCTTCTGTGCTTGTTTTCAGCACGTTTCAGCTTCACGATGGACTACCGGTTTAAAAACCGGTACAACACAGCCGTTCGAAAACTACAGAAGACGGTAATATTTTATGGATGGCGAAGATACAGAGCGTACTAGCCTACAACTAAGCTGAGCTAACTACCCGAATAACTTCGAGGGGAAGAATGCGAACGAGGTCAAGCGTCGAGTGCGGATCATAGCACGACAACACATCACGAGATGAGGGTTCTGGTAGGAAAGGTCTGCACTTGATGATCAAGTTGATCCCAACGTCCACACCGTTCGGGCGTCACAGCAAGTCGGATATCAATTGGTAGCCTACAAGGAGGCTTTGAAAGGACGTGGTGCTTGAACACACGCGTCGTTTCCCAATGGAGCGCCAAGCACGCCATCGAGCGAGCACTTGAGGTTTCAACTTCAACGTTCTGACGGATGCGACGGGGTGACTGGGTCGAAGCATACAAAACTCAAGTCAGATTCTTTTTTCTCCCCACTTCCCACCTGCCGAGACCGTCCATTGGCTGATGTCGAGCTACACAGTGAACGTGTCATGGCCTCGCGACGCTTGCCACCGCTCATGACCTTGGGCTTGGCCACAGGTTGCATGAGCGGTACCTGGACTCCAGGCTGAGAGCTCATCGTCGACAGGGAGGTTGCGTGGAGGAGGAAATTTTCGAATGTTTTGGCTCTCCTGGCTTCGATTGGTTGGACTTTAGAGCAGAACTTCGAAGTACTGAACTAAGAGGATCTGATCCTTGGAACATTCCTTGTGCTGGCGCACACACGCAGCAAGAACGTCAGCCGGGGTAGGGTTCTTGTAATGCTATTTTTATCACAGCGACCAGGGTTTGGAAACTGGGCGACCGGTCTTCGATGGTTGGTCTATCGAGTCAGATTTGGATTTTAGACTGCGTGTGTGTTTGTGCCGTCGCTGGTGGTCGGTCTATCCTCCAACCTGGTGACAGCCCAGTTGTCTTCAGATCTAGAATTGCTCTCAAGGGCGCAACACGTCCTCGGAATCCAGAGAATCCAGCGAAATCCAGGGATTTGCTCTCAAGCGTCGGAACCAATATGCTGTCCGCCCTCCACCAACGTAGCGGATACACCACAGCGTACGCAGTGGATCCGCTCGCCATGGAGGCGTTCGAAATCGACCAGCGCCGCCTGAGCTCGAGCTGTTATGTGCCCAAGTCGTTGCGAAGAAGCCTCGATGGCGACGCCCACAGCGACAGTGATAGCAATGGTGACAGTGTCACGCATAGCTGCTCGGATGCTGCGTCCACGCGGTCACCTGCAAGCTTCTGCAACAACCGTCCGGTCAAGAAACTCTCGATTGACGACAAGCTCCGCAGCGTCATGGGCGACGTCATCACGGAGGAAGAGCTGCTGCACAAGTTCACGTTCGGGCGTCTGCTTGGCAGCGGCGCGACCTCCAAGGTATACAGCGCGATCGACAATTCGACGGGCGTGGAGGTGGCTATCAAAGTGTTCGACAAGGCCTCGATGATCGAGGTGCGGCGGTCGATGGTCGCGGACGGCGCGTTCGTGAAGGAGAAGGCCGTGCACCGCGTGCGTCGCCGCCTGCAGAAGATCCTGTCGGAGCTGGAGATCTCCAGGTCGCTTGACCACCCCAACATTATCAAGTATTTGGGCGCGTACGAGACGTCGCACCGCCTGTGTATTGTCCATGAGCTCGTGGACGGGTGTGACTTGCTCGAGCACCTCCTCACCCACGGCAAGATGGGCGAACACCAAGCCGCCAAGGTCTTCCACCAACTGCTCCAGGCGCTGCAGTATTGCCACTCGCGACACATTTACCACCGCGATCTCAAATTGGAAAAGTACGTACAGTCATCCCTCCCATCCACCCATCCGTGACCACTTGGCTACAGAAACTGACGGGTACGAATTTTTGTGGTGACAGCGTGCTGCTCACGAAGGATATGCGTGTCAAGCTCATCGACTTCGGTCTTTCGGAGATCGTAATGCCAGGAGAAACGCTCAAGACCATTTGCGGAACGCCTCTGTATTGCAGTCCGGAAGTGCTCTTCCTGCACTCGTCGAATCGGGAGCTCGGCTTCTTTGGCGGCCCTGCGGACGTCTGGAGTGTCGGTATCTTGATCTTCGCACTGCTCACGGGCTGTGCTCCCTTCGACGACTCCAACTTCACCAAACTTCGCCACGACGTGCACCGAAACCGCATCGCGTACCCGAGTTATCTCTCCAACGAGGCCAAGGGCCTGCTCAAGCTGCTGCTTATCTTCGATCCACACATGCGACCTATGGTTGCCGACATTCTCGACTACCCGTGGATCCAGCGTGGCGGGATGAACCCAATGTCACCAATGGCGTCGCCCACAGCGACTAAGACCCGCTCGCTGTCTGGGATTAGCGACCGTGGTACGGAGACGACAGCCAGCTCCAGCAGCAGCTTTGAGGATGATGGAGACAACGTGAATACATCGGAGACCCTTGGGAAGATCGCTGAGGAGCCCCACGATCGCCACGACAAACAAGCTTTACCCACGCATCTCTCGTGTCTCGAACGCGAGCTCGAGCACCTTCTCGCCACGAACCTCTGATCCTACTACGACCAACGACCTACTTGACTATGCGTCTACCGGTATTTATCCAAACCCAAATACAAAAAGCACCAGCATGACACGGCATTGGAGAGCATATTGATTCATTTGCGGCAATATGGATACTGTACTGTGCTGTATCTATGCCGCTGGCTGGGCCGGCGTGGCCACACGCACGGCACTCCGTGCCTGCTCGGCTCTGCGCTGCAGCTCCACCGCCCGTCGCTGGGCATCAGCGGCTTTCCGTGCGGCCGCCTCTCTCCGCTCACGCGCCGCAATCTTGTCCTGCTCCAACCCCTGCATGGTCTGCTGCGCATTACGCTGTCGCGCCTCTTCTTCCACCGACAGCTCGTGTTCGATCTGGATCCGCGACTTCTGTCGCACAACCGACGCGGCCTCGATGGCCTTGCGGCGGTAGGCCTCCGCCTTCTCCCGCGCCTCTTGGGCCTTGCGCTCGGCCTCTTCACGTCGACGGATCGCATCTTCCTTGCGCTGCTGCACTTCCTTCAGTGACCGTTCCTGTGCGTTCTTGGCCTCGATCTCCTCCAGCTTGAGCTCTCGCTCGACACGCTGGTAAGACTTCTCTTCAAACTGCTTGGCCGCCAACTTGACCTTGTCGCTCATCTGCGCGGCACGTGTCTTGGCTTCGATCACCTTCTGCATGGCTTCGTGCTTCTTCTTCTCCGCTTCTTCACGTCGCTGTCGCAGCCGCTCCAGTTCAGTTGATCGCTCCTCGGTCTTGGCCGCCATCTCCTGTTCATACGCCGCTAGCGCGCGGTTCTTCTCGTTGTACTCAAGCAGTGACGCTGCACACACAGCGTCAATGAGCTTCTGCTCGGCCATGCGCTCGGCTTCTTCACGGGCTCGTCGTGCTTCCCACATCGACTCCACAGAGCTGTTCAGGCGGTCGTACGGGTTCGGCGCTGCTTTTTCCGCGGCCACTTGGTCACTGACTAAATGCACGGGTGACTCTGGCGGCGTGGGCGTCGGACTGGGCGCGAGAGGCGCGTGGGCGGCGTCACGCGCGGCGGCGTCATCGATGGGCGCCGACGCCTCCCACGATTGGTTGTTCATGCGGTCCATCTGGGGTGTCGGGGGTAAAGGCGGCAAGCAATGGAGGAATGGAGAGACGCGTCTGGATTGAGTAGAGACGCACGCGGGGGAAGCCGTCGGATGGAGAGATCCGGAGAGAGAGAGAGAGAGATGCGTGGAGAAGGCGGCTTCGAGGCTAATGCGACTTGCAATGCGTTCGGAGAAATGGAACACGCAAGGACTCTTGGCCCAAGAGCCAAAACGACTGCTCAAATAGAGGGCCGTGGACAGCGAGCTCAATGGGTGTGGCGATCGACTATAGTCGTCGTATTCATTATCAAAGGCTTTTAGGAGGTGATTATGCCGTGAATTGCATAGTTGATATGACGGGTATCGGATAACACGTTTCCAGGTGCAATCTGGAATGTCCAACGGGAGGAGCAGCATACCCACTTGAATAGAGCGCTCTTGTGGAAAAATTGCCTGCGACATACTTTGGGCGGCGTCTACCAAGACACGCCAACACTCCGAGAGAAGAAGAACGGAAACAGAGCCCGTGTCACACGCATCCACTGGCACGTGAAGCCCCACGTACGGTACAAGTTTGAGCTGCTTTTAGACCTACGATAGAGGATGCAAGGGGTTCGCGGCGTCTTGCTCGTGAGCTTTTCAACTCACAAGCCAGAATCCTGATTTGGGATCTTGGATCACCATCATTCCGTGGCCAGAGTGAGATCAAAAAGTTGATTTTCGTACAGTGACTATCGTAATAGTGCCCCATGCTCCTTTACTAGAATTCGTAGCCACTCACATCCGTGAGCGACCGTCACGACACCACCATGGGCAAGACCTCCAAGGACAAGCGCGTATGTAGACGCCAAATCCATGCCTTCTAGACACTGTAGTACTGATTCGATATGTGCGTGTAGGACATCTACTACCGCAAGGCCAAAGAGCAGGGCTACCGCGCGCGCTCGGCATTCAAACTGCTGCAGCTCGACGACACCTTCCAACTCCTCAAGGGTGCGCATTCCTCTCAATACGCTCCACTTCAAGCGCAATTACTGATGTTTGCTGCTACTCATAGGCGTCACACGTGTGGTGGATCTGTGTGCCGCGCCTGGCGGCTGGAGCCAGGTGATCGCGGAGCGTCTGTGCCCCGAAGACGCCGATGGTGAGACTGTGAAGATCATCGCCGTGGATCTAATGGAAATGGCGCCGCTGGACGGCGTGGTCCAACTGCAAGGCGACATCACACACAAGCAAACCGCAGACGAGATCGTGGCGTCGTTTGCCGGTAAGAAGGCTCACGTCGTGGTGAGCGACGGCGCACCGGACGTACTGGGACTGCACGACCTGGACGAGTACCTCCAGGCCCAGCTCGTGCTGGCTGGACTCAACATCAGTCTCCACATTCTGGAAGAAGGCGGCACGTTCGTCGCCAAGATCTTCCGTGGCAAAGAGGTGTCGCTGTTGTTCGCGCAGCTCCGTCGCTTTTTCGAAAAAGTGACGTGTGCCAAGCCCAAGGCCAGTCGCAACTCGAGCTTCGAGTCGTTTGTGGTCTGTCAGGGCTTCCATTTGCCTCCTGGATACGTGCCGACGATGGATATGCCACTGCTTGACATGCAGTATGTTGATGACGACGTCGAAGGACCGGACGATGCGCCGTCGTCAGTGTCAGTGGACCGAGGCGTGTGTGAAGACGTGTACTTTCTCGGCAGCGGTGACGTGTTTGGGTATGATGCGGACCAGTCGTACCCGCTGGAGAAGGACGACGACAGTGGCTATGTGCACCAAGAACCACTGCAAAAGCCCATCAACCCACCGTACGCGAATGCCCTCAAGAAGATGGCAACCACACAATAGACCACTCTGATTCTTTCGCACATTCGCGTTTTCAGTCATTCGCACGAGCGAAGAGGGAGTACAGAATCTTCGCCTCAAGCGCTGTCAGCATTGGCATCTTTTCCTGGCTTCTTGCGGCGCTTCTTCGAGTCCTCAACTGATCACAGAAATGCATCGACGGTGAGCAACCATCCAACAGGCCTCCAATTAACGACTGCTGCGCATCGTACCTCGCGGGTTATCCATCTCATAGAATCGCTTCAGCAGCACAACTGCCTCTGTCTTCATTAGCCCAGCCACGCACGGAAACCCGTGGTAGTGTTCGCTCTCTGGAAGCGCGCTCTTCTCATGAAGACTCATCACCGAGCTGCAGCCGCCGAAGCGATCATTGTGGCATCCGAAATAGCACTTTTCTATCCGCACTTGCGAGAGCGCACTCGCGCACATTATGCACGGCTCGCACGTCACGTACAGCGTCGTGTGGGCCAGCACATCGTGCGCCTCCTTGCCGTACGTAGTCGCGATCTCCTCAATCGCCACGATCTCCGCGTGCTTGGTCGCCTGCCAACAACCCCACCACACATCATCAGCTCCACTTCTCCGCAGTAGCAGCTCCATACTACAAGCTACAGAAGACGCACATTGTACAGTTCGTTCACGCGGTTGGAGGCGCGTGCGATGATCTCACCCTTGTACACAAACACCGCACCGACAGGCACTTCGCCCCGATCCAGCGCGCGCTCGCCCTGTTCATCATCCAAATTCCGTAAGCACAGGACCAATACATCGTTTATCCCTCTATCACACGGGGTGTTTTGGTCTCACCTCGCGTAGCGCTTCCTCCATGAAATGCACGTGGCGCGCTTGCTCGTTGTCCTCCGCCATTGCTCTTTTTTAGCGTCGGCAACCTCTTGGTTGTCAACGGACGCCTGTGAAAACAGTTAACCCTTCATTCACCGGAGGATAAACGATTTTTAACCCTCCCGTACTCGGGGTTTCACGATTAGGTTTAGGCGGGAGGGGTAACTTATGCGAGTCGTTGAGGCTACTATTGAGGTGGAACTCTTCGTCTGTGGAAGCCCATCGAGCGATTGACGCCACCTCCGGAATCGACGAGCATGCTGGCTGGACGACTCGCGCGCCTCACGGCGTCCAGCGCATTGCGTCGCCATGCGCCAATGATGCAGCGCCGTTGCATCAACTACGGACACGATCTGCACAAGGTGCGAGGAGCTACGGCCTGTGACGCTGATGAACGACTTCTCACGTGTCACTGTAGGACATGCTCAACGGCACGCCCAAGATCTCTGTGACGGAGTACGACGACGGTGGCTTCGTAATCAACGATGTGGTGTGTAGTGGCGTGCGTATGGACCTATGAGACGCGGTTCCTGACTTGAAAATGTGATGGTAGAACATGCGCGGCGGCGTCGCACTGCTTCCAGACATCGCCATGGTGAGTCAAGACGGCTTCGGTTGATCATGAAGGCTATGCTAATGTATCCGTCTGACTGCTCACAGCTGTGGAAGCCTCGTCGCTTTGAGGAGATCACTCGTGAGAGTCTCGAGCTGTTCACGATCACGAACCCGCCGACGGAGATTCTCATTCTGGGCTGCGGGCCGCGCATCACACACCAGCTCGACCCGTCCACCAAAGAGTTCCTCAAGGTCAACGGCATCGTGGTAGAGTACCTGGACTCGGTCAATGCCTGCGCCACTTTCAACATCCTCAACGCTGAGGACCGCAACGTCGGTGCTGTCATCTTGCCGTGCGACCCAGACGCCACGCTGCTGACAGGTTAATGAGAGACAACATGAGCTTCAATAATTAAGTTGAGATGCAGGGACTTCTGGATGACTTGAGAACTGAACGGGATGAGGCCACTGTGGCTGTCCGTAGGCCATGACCCTGGGGATAGCGCTGCTACGTAGACACAGCATCACATAAGCTAAGGGTGTGTGCACGTGGTTCTTCTATTAGAGGATGTACTTCGTGAGATCCGTCTTCTCGAGCACGTTGGCGAGACGCTGCTCCACGTACGCCTTGTCCACCTCGAACTTGATGCCGTTCATCTTGGGCGCGTGGAACGACACTTCTTCCGTGATCTTGGACACGATGGTCGCAAGTCGCCGAGCTCCGATGTCATCCGTCTGCGAGTTGACGCGCGCCGAGATAGCCGCGATCTCCTCGATCGCCTCCTCCGAGAACTGGAGATCGACGCCCTCCGTCTCCATGAGCGCGTGGGTCTGCTGCAGCAGGTTGTGCTCAGTCTCCGTGAGGATGCGCACGAATTCCTTGGCGCCCAGCGGTGACAAGTTGACGCGGATCGGCAGACGACCCTGGAGCTCCGGCATCAGGTCGGACGGGTTGCAGCGGTGGAACGCACCGCTGGCGATGAACAGGATGTGGTCCGTGTACACGAGTCCGTAGCGCGTCTGCACGGCGCAGCCTTCCGTCAACGCGAGTAGCTCCTTCTGGACGCCCTCGCCCTTACGGTACGCACCGCCACTACGCTCGTCCGGGCCCGCCAGCTTGTCAATCTCATCGAGGAAAATGATGCCGTTGTTCTGGACGCTTTCGATGGCGAGCTTCACGACCTCGTCTTCGTCCAGGATAGCATCGGCTTCCTCAGCCTCGAGCTTCGGCAGCGCCTCCGCCACTGTTATCTCCTGAGCACGGTCACCACCGGCTCCTGGCTTGCCACCAACACCGCCGAACCCGAGTCGGCTCTTCATGAGCTGGTCCAGGTGGCCCATCATGTTCTCCAGCTCTGGCGGCATCTCCATCATCATGTCTGAGACACGGCCGCCACGAGGACCCTTTTTCGTCAGCGTACGCAGCGTCACGCTCACACGACGGCGGTCGGCCTTGCCAGTCGCGATCTGCTCACGCAGAGTCTCGCGAGCCGCCTCACTGAGCGGTGCACTCGTTCCGGCCAGCAGATCCACGACCCGGTCGATGGCCCGCGCACGCGCTGCCTGCGCGTTCTTCTTCTGCTGATTGTCGCGCTCCATATCCACAGCGACGTCCACAAGATCCTTGATCATGGACTCGGTGTTGGCGCCGTAGATACCCACCTCCGTGTATTTGGTGGCCTCGACCTTGAGGAACGGCGAGTTGCTGATCTTGGCGAGGCGACGCGCGATCTCGGTCTTGCCCGAGCCCGTGGGGCCGCTCATGAGGATGTTCATAGGCGAGATCTCGGCGCGCAGCACGTCGCTCTTGAGCTGGCGGCGGCGCCAGCGGTTGCGCAGTGCGATGGCCACGGCCTTCTTGGCGTCCTCCTGGCCCACGATGTACTTGTTGAGCTCCCTCACAACCTCCTCAGGGATGAGATCCGGAGCCACACCACTCGTAGGCACGAGCGCATTTGAGGAGGAGAAGGTGCGAAGCGTGGACGCGCGCTGCAGACGCGTGAGCACGGCGCGGCGCACGGCGAGATTCCCGAACATTCGGCTCCGCGAAGGTGGTGGATTTTCTGGGGATGAGGGTCGGTGCCATAGAGGTTACAATGTAACCGGAGGAATGATGGTCGATTGTGGACATTATTGTGTAGTCCACGTAGTGTTGGCTGGTGTTGGCGCCAAAAGTGGGCGGAAATCGCCAACAAAACGAAAGCAAAGGGAAGACCCGAGACGACCAAGATGGTGCGGCTGAATGACTCGGAGCGCATGCTGCTGCAGCGCATTATGGTGCGTTCGAGAGAATTTACTAGCTACACGTGTGTTGGTATTGATGCTGCGGATATGTGAGCAGGCTGCGGGCGCCATGGATGAAGCCCAGGTCGAGAAAACAGCGAGGAAACTCACGGGGGAAGGTGAGGGAAATGGCGATTCGGAGATGGAGATTGAAGTAGGCTTCTGATGGACTCTACGCGTGCGTTTGAAGACCTCGCGCAGGATGAAGTGGACGAGATGGTCACCAAGATCGGTAACAGCGTGCGTCCGTTCTCACTGGACGTTAAGCGCGGCGTGTACGACGACGGCAAGATGTACATCGGCGTGTGCAACACTGTAAGTTGAACTCGCATCCTTCCCATTGTTCCCCCAATATGTCGTCCTCTAACTACGATTGGGCAGAGCAACGACGCGCTGACGGCGTTCAGCAGCAGCTACAAGCCGTGGGAGATCGTGCTGCTGCGCAAGGCCATCGAGGAGATCGTGGAGAGTGACGAAGGCGCCGTCCACGAGTCGGATCTTGTCAATTTGCGTGAGAATACGACGATTAGCGAAGTGAAAGATCTGCTGCGGAAGCTCACGACCGAGAAGTGGCTGGCGCTGAGCGTGGGCGACGCCGCGCTGCTCACGCTCGGCCCGCGTGCGTACTTAGAGCTCATCGCGTTCCTGCGCGACCTCGAGATCAAGAAGTGCGCGATCTGCTCGTTCGAGATGCTGCAGGGCGTGAACTGCAAGGGAAAGTCTGGTGGTGGCTGCGCGACGCTGCTCCACGAGAGCTGTCTTGAGCGGTACGAAGAGAAGGGGCTCAAGTACAAGTGCGGCGCGTGCAAGCAGGTCGTGCGTCGGTAGAAAGATGGTTGGAGGTAATGGAGAGAATCATGGTTGTTGTGTAATTTGGAGCTGCTCGTGAACGCCTGTTGAGTAGATCAAGCTCATGTTGTCCGCGGGCCAGTACCAAACACGCCTCTTGTTGCATTCACACTGTTGGAAACCGGACGCCCCTTCGCGAAATCAAACAAGCAACACATACAGCCCACGCACACTGTTGCATTGTATTCATCACCTTCGCTTTGGCTTCTTCACGCCGCCTGAAGACCCTGCGGCTGCTGATGCAGCATGACTGGAACTTCCTCCGCTGGTAGCCTTGTCCGTCGCCACTGGTGGGTCCGATGGTCGTCGCTTGGCCTGTGGCTTGGGATTGTTGCTGCCGCTGCTGGTCAATTTGCTTGTTGATGGCTTCTTCGCTGCTACACTTCCTGAGCCACTCGTCACTTTCGACGCCGCAGCATGGTGCGACTTCTCCCCACCTGATGTCTTCTTCGAGCTTCCTGAGGCCGTCGCACCTTCCTCAGCAGTAGCACCAGAGGTTGACCCCGTGCTCAGGTGAACGTCGTAGTTTCGCGTCGGAATGGGGCCTTGTGGAGCACTGCAGCTCGCGCGCATCTCGTCCCAACTGTTCATCCAGCACACAAAAGGCTGCGCGATTTTGCGGGCATCCATGCCTCCGATCAGTGGGCGCTTCTTCAGGCATTCGACACACTGCACGAACTGCCGCTCGCCCACGTCTTCCCGCGAGTCCGTAAACTTGTACTGCTGAATGGCCTTCTCCATGCGCTTGACGCGCTGCAAGAAGTCTTGCACGAACTTCCGCTCACGGAATTCGATCAAATCCGACTCTTTCATCGGCACGACGACTTTTTCTTCAGGCGCAGAGCATTTCTAAGCATCAGTAGATGAAGAAACGTGAGATTTCGATGCAGAAACACGATTCCACCGACCACGAGAGACAGGGAACTTACGTTAAAACGCTTGTCCCATCGGTTCATCTTGCAATACCACGTCGCAGGCAGCTCCGATACATTCACGTGGTCTGCCAAATGACACAAATACCATCTCATCAGCTACAGAACAACCTCAATAGCCGATAAAGAGAGACGAGAATACATACTTGGAAGGCGTCGCCACTTGGAGCACTTGTCGCACTGCACCCAGTCGTCCTGCTTGGTCGCGATGGCCGACATCTTGGGCTCCGAGTCCTTGAGCTTCGCTGCGCTTCGCGTCTCGACCGTCATCTCTGGCCCCGACTCGTCGTCCTCCTCCTCCTCTTCCTCGGCATTCGACGTCTCCTGCTTCATAGGACTCGCCATGTCCGCCTTCGCCTCCGCATCCGGGCTCTTCGCTACAGCAGCTCCATCACTCGCACTGTTTCCATCGCCATTCGCCTCTGCCAGCTCCTTCTTGCGTTCTTCTTCCGAGATGATCTGCACTTCCAGGCCATAATAGTCCATGATATCCTCATCATCGTCCACGGGCGCGAGATCCGGCCACAGCGACGAGATGTAGTTGACCCGCGCCTTCCACGACATGCGCGGCTGCAGCTCCGACGTCACAGGCACGTCGTCCTCATCTCCGAGCACAAATCGCCTATACTTGGGCAGCGTCGCCAGCAGCGGCGGCTCGTCCGAGAGCCCCGCTGCGCCACCACTACTCTCGCTCGGCCCCCAACTCGAAGGCGACGCTGGGCGTCTGTACGTCGACCGAATGGCGCTACTGTAATTCGTGTACTGGTCATCCTGCATGGCCCCAAACGCCGGGTCCTTCTTAATTGCGGCGTAGTACTCCTTCAGCAGCTTGCGCTTCAAGCGGAAGACCTCTGCGTTACGACTGGGGTTGCTGAAGCCTCCGTTGTGGCGGTGCGTCGTCATGATCGTCGTCGTGTTGGTGCCGTTGGGCGACGTCACGACCTTCTCCTCGGGCGGCGGCGGCGGCACGGCCCTGTACGAGATCTCGCAGCGCGGGTAGTAGCGCACGAGCCTGTGCATCTTGTTGTTCTTGGGCTTCATGATCGTGAAGTCCTTGAGCTCCACGGCGCGGTCGTCTTCCGGCGCGAGCAAGTACACGTCCACGCACTCGGTGACGATCTTCTCGGCGTTTTCTACACGCACACAGAGCGAATTTCAGCATGGGAATGACACGGGCGGGTAGCGAAGAGAAGCGAAAAGTTACATACCATCTTCCTCTTTGATGTCGTGGTCCTGAGTCGGCGTCACACGGCCGCTAAGCTCGTCCTCCATGGTGCTTCCTCTGCTTCTTCCTTTGGAGCTCGCCAATTGCCTTTTTGGGTTATGATGGGGTGCACAGTAAAACCTCGTTTGGAAAAACCTCAAGTTGAATCATTCCCACCAAACAGTTTACTATGGACATCGTCAATACAAGACTTACATCCATATTACCTCTTCAGAGTGACACCAAAGTGAACTCTTCGACAGTGACATTAGAACGACGTGCACAAGAGGGATGAAGAGACCACTGGAGGCGCTGGTGTTCGTGTACGGCACGCTCAAGCGCGGCTTCCTCAACTACCACAACTACCTCAAGCCTGCGGTCGTCGTGGGCAAGGCCCAGTATTTGTGTGATGGAGTGACTGCCCACCCAGATTTCCGCTTGGTGCTCACGGCGAGTCGAAAAGTCCCGTGTCTCTATCGCCCCAAGAGCTGCAATCACGATGGCTACAGAGTCTCTGGAGAGATCTTCAGCGTGGATTCTGATGCATTGAGGGCTCTAGATCTGCTGGAAGGTGTGGATCAGGGCAGCTACAGTCGGGAAAGCATTGAGATCGAGCTGACGAGCGACGGACCGACGGAGGAGCTGAAGCGAGGCCACAAAATCGAGTGCGAGACGTACGTCAAGGTGTTTTACGACGAGCTGGAGACGCTAGAAGCCATCCTGGAGTATAGAGAAGCACACCATTTGGGACTCATTCCGCACGTGAAGAGTCCGGAGCTGAGAGTGCTGGCGTGTGTGTATGGACCACACGTCACAAACCGCGTGCAGGAGAAGATGGATCGAGGAGTGGATTTTGAAGAGGCATGGAAGCAAGTCGTGGGTTAAGTGGCTGCATGTAAGTGAGCATTCAGAGCCAAACCGCAAGCGGGTTGAGCAGCGATCCCAAGCTTCATGGCATCATGATGCTGAATACTTGTATCCATTGTCTATGCGCAACATAACCCTCCGCCAATGCAACATAATGGAATTGTGACTCACTGAACCTCAGCGCTGATATGACTCACTTGCTTCTGGTCTGAACAGCCAGTACCGTACAGTAACGAAATGCGAGCAGCTCATAACCGAACTCGCGATGGCGCAGCCCATGGAGCTCTGGTCGCGCCCTGCGCCTCCCGCAGTCTGGACGCCAGCCCTGCTGTCACGACAAGGCTCGAGTGCCGTCTCCCACGCGGAGAGCCGCCAGCCCACGACGCTGCTGGAGCGCGACGTGCTGCGTGCGCTTGGGGAAGTCGTGCTGAACGAGCGCCACTGGTGGAGAGATCGCCATGACAACACCGCCTGGAAGAAGAAGAAGACAGACATCGCTGTGCGCGTGACGCGAGCGACGCTGCAGGACGCGGCGGCCCACGTCGTCAACTGGATGGCGCCTGCTGCCAAGACGATAGCGGAGACCGTGGCGCTGGAAGAGCTGAAGTTGTCGCTGCTGCTGGACCACTGGCCGACGGCGAGTGAAGCTGCATGCCTAGGACAACTGCCGCCTTTGTCACGCCCCTCGTTTTTCCCGACGTCCAACGCTAGCCTCTCCGATCGCTATTTGGTGTTCGCGTGGGTCTTGCTCCGTGGCATCTGCAAGCGCGATGGAGTGGCGTGGCCTACAGGATGGGGACAATGCACTTGCTCTTGCTGGAGTCTGCGGTCGCTCGTGGAGACGATCGCAGAGCGCGGTGTACACACGCTGGAGACGCTCATTCGCCAGCGTGAGGACGGTTTCGATGTATTGCCAGAGGACGTCGAGAGGATCTTGGAGGACGAAGATGCCAACACGACGCAGTGGCTCGCTGCGACGTTGTTCGAGTCCATCGTTTCGATCCGAATCGACATGAAGATGACCGAGATGTGGACGACGAAGCACCTTCTTTCGCTCCTGAACGATCTCGAGTTGGCGCATTCAGCGGAGGACGGCGTTGTCGTTGTGCCGGCGCCATTTCCCAACGCCTTCATCGCCGATGATGGGAATTTGACCCATGCCCGTGAGATCTTCACTGGTGGCAATATGTCTCCAGCCGTGATGGAGTTCAAGACCCCGCCGGGTGGCGGTGACGAGACACGGACGTCAAGCTCTGGTGAGAAGACGCTAGAATCATTGTTGTCGTCGCTATTCCCAGCCTTTTTGAAGACCCACGCGGCCGAAAGCAGACCACCGAGCTCAATTGTCAGCCACTTTGTTGGATCTCCAGAACGCCCAGCACTCGTAGTGGGAGGTCACGCCAATGGTGAGCGACTGCTTTTATCGCAAGGCAGTTGGAAACCAAGCCTCGTGATCATTGATGTGGAGACCATCAGCATTCCGGCGAGATGTGCTGGCGAATTCCCAGGCGACTGGCGACACAATGTATCGCTGCCAGTGAACGCTAGCGTCGAGATCGATGCGACTGCTGTGATCTGCATCGACGCCACCAACGTTTCGGTACCAGATCTGCAGATCGGCGCTCTGCTTACTCAAGATGGCGTACCATTGGCTTCTCCCTCTCCTGAGCTGTACGTTCGTTCATCCATGACGCCCAACTGCAGTGAGACAAATGCTGGCATCGTGAACGTGTCGGCGTATCCTAGTCGTGCTATTGTGCTGCCACGAGCGACTCGATATCGCGTCGCCAACACTACGCTCGTCGACCCGACCCAGCCGGGAACAGTCGTTCTTTTGCGTATTGCGCTCGTGAGTCCCACGTGGAATACACCACCAAGTGCAACCATTGAGGCGATGCTTCAGGAATCAGCTGATACCCCTGAGTGGCTGGAAGATCTCCAGTTGGAGCCCCACGAAAAGAGCCCCAGCGTGGAGGAAGCACGCCTCGCTCACTACAACCACGACTCGAAGGCAGTCAAGACGGCCATTCCTGTGGTTTTCAAATCACCGGCAGTCGCTCAGAGTCTCCCAATATCACCTCCGGTACGACCTGAAATGCATCCCCTCGAGCAGGAAACACTGAACCGAATCACGATGTTCACGAATGCTCCGCAATGGTGGGAATCGCGATGGGTGGAAGGATCGGCGTCACGTCGTGGATGGGAGCAAGAGATGGAGAGCTTCTACTTGCACAAGCACCTCCAATCCCAGGTCGCCAAAGCATACGCGAGTGTGGTGGCCACCATGGCACCAAAGGCAGCAAACCCGTTCGAATCCGTCGAGGACGAGGACGAGGACGACAACAGCGCAAATTCGTTTGTCGGCATTGCCAAACTGTTTGCGCGAATCGTGATCCTGCGAAAAGTGCATCATGGCTTCGCCTCGAGTGATAAATCGGACCAAGGCAAGACGTCAGCCAAAGTCGTCGTGGATCTTGTGCAGCAGTGCCTCAGTGCAACGAGTGAAGAAGCCCGAGCTCGGATCTTGAGCGATTTCATGGGTGTTGGCTATCCTGTGACCTCGCTGCTCGCTCCGCTGGCGAGCGTTTGGGAGCAGTTTAACCACGAAGTGAAGGCGTGGATGAAGCGAGTAACGGACGTAGTGGACGGCCAACGTCTCGCACTTCTGCAAGAACTTCGCCCAGGTCTGTACAGTCCGGCTGAAGGCACCTGTGTCTTGGACGGCGCGGTAGCTCAGGTGGTGAAAGCGGGTCTGGTGGCAGCGCTGGAGCCATTCCTCTGTGAAGCTCTGAGCGGGAAGACCGACAGAGTCGACGTTCATCTAGTTCACCCAATGTCGAACGTGGTGTCCATGCAGATCGCGTCGACGTTCAGCGTGCCAAGAGCAGGATCTATCGACGAACGACTCGCCGCGATCATTGTCCGGAAGGCCCAGGACGAGAATACGACCATTTTCGGGTGGAAAGGCGATCAGTGGATTCCCTCGGACGTGGCAGTCAATCTTGATGGTAGAGTACGCTTTCTCACGTACATCAGCAACGTGTCCCCGCGTGCTCACCGTGGTCTGTACGAGCCAATCGAAGCCATTGCGACAGCATTCGTGCCGTTGTTTGAGAAGCTCCTGACCGACCAAACGGAGCCAGTTCATGGCCCCATCTTCTGGGATAACGAGGGGAATTGTGTCGATGAGGAAGCGACGGCTGTAGCGATTCAACCAAAGCCGTCAAGCGCGTTTTCACTGCGTGGCCGTGTGGTGCAGATGGCGGTGGAGATCAAGCAGATGGATTTCAACGCACAGACGCCGCGCTACAATGGAGACCTTCGGCAGCATAAAGACTGGACCAAGCAGCAGCGAGACCAACGAACGAGCGACATCATCGCGACGGGAGTGTACTTTGCAGTCGTCGACAACGTCTCTCTGCCACGTATCAGATTCATGGATCCAGGCATCGTGGACCCTCCAAGGTGCGTCGACGGATACGCGGATCGCTGTTTGGCATTTTCACAAGCTTCGTATCACAAGATGGATCCGTGTGAGCTGATCGACGCGTCCAGACCGGGTACCGTCCTGTTGGTCAAAGTTCACTTGGTGGATCCCCAGCGCGCGGTGATCTCCACAGCCAACGTGCGACCGAATCAGCCCGAGTGGATCGCGGACTACACGCTGGGTGACGTCTCTCGATTCTATCAACTGCCGACAGCTGTCCACGATCTCATCAAGTCGATGCTCGAGTGGGACGGTATACCAGCCGAGGAGCTTCGACCATCAAGTGACTTTGGACCACAAAATCCAGCCAGTGGCTTTGGCTCCCGCCCTGAGTCTCAAGACTCAACGGCGGCGCTCAACGCCGCGTCCGGTTTTGGAGCTCCTTCCGCCTTTGGCTTCGGACCACAAAGGTAGGTGGCCTCAATGCAGGGCTCCGTGGATAGTAATTGGCACAAGTCCATGGCGTCGAACGGGTTTTGACTTGACGTACCCCAACACATATTGAACACTCCGCGCTGTGAAGAGCTTGATTTTTCGTGACTGCGCCACGGAGGTCCTTTCCCTGCATCTGCAAGTCATCTCACGCCTTTAATCCAGCGAAGTAAAGCCGGGAAATCGGAGCCTATCGAAACAACGGACGTTAGTGTCAGTGTAACACCCCTGCGCTCTCGCTGCGCTGCTTACCGAAGTGGACAAGTGTGAATTGGAAGACCACGACGACCCACATAGCGAACTTGCCCTGTGCCACGTTGAACTGTGTCTCCAATACGAAAGCGAGCATATGCAGCGTCGAGAAGCCGACTTGCCGCTGCATCTGCACGAGCACGTAGATGAGCGACACGAATTCCATCGCTGCAAACACAGCCAAGCGAAGTACGATCCACGACCGCAGCTCCACGTCGATGGATACCTGGTACGGATAGAATTGCAGGTTCGGAAGCTCGAAGATGGCGGCGAGATACGCCACACACAGCGCCGACACGATGCTTTCGACGTATTCAGCGAGTACGACGTACTCGCAGTGGAAGAGGAGACGAAGAGACTGCTCGATCCAACGAGAGTTCTTTGATAGCTTGCCATCGTGCGTCGGAACCACGGGAACGACTCCATACGAGCCAGATTGCTTGTTACCAGACGACAAGAGTCGGTCCGTCGATGCAGTGGTGCTGCAGATGCGCTTGAGCAGCTCCACTCGGGGATTTGACGGAGGAATCGTGTGGGGAAAACTCCCTAGAACTCGCACATTGGGAAAGCTCACGGTCGTGACATTCGTAAACGCATGCACAAGCGACTGTAGCAGAAGAGCTTGCTGCGGATCGGCCGATGCAACTGGCTGCGAGTTCAGGTTTGCAAGATGTCGGCCCCTCTTGATGCTGAGGACACGGCTCTGGAGACGACGCAGCGTGTAAAGCGAGTAGCCCAAGTCGATAGCCACGACGACAGCCGCCATCACAATGGAGTTGCCGCTCTGCATGCTCTGAGCGATGTAGATGGAGTTGAAGACCTCGACCGTGAGGATGGTGGTTTCAGGCATGGCGTCTTCCCAACACGAGCACGCCATGGCTGCGAGATTTCGCATGAGAAGTCGAAGCACGGGAAGCACGAGCACGAATGCGTTTTGTGCGTACGATGACGCCCCAAGAGCCACGAAGACGGCGTTGTAGAGTGGGTAGACGACGCACAACAGCGCGATGACGACGAGCTGGCCGCTGAGAAACACAACGCGCTCACGGAGTTTGCGCAGAGCTTTGAGCTTGTCGAGACCGATGAAGACCACCCATGTCGTAAAAAAGATAATGCAGCACGCCGGCGCGCCGAAGGTGATCTTGAATGGAATGGGGAATCGCCACGAGCACGCGAGCATGATTAGGAATACGATATAGCCCACCGTGGAGACAACAACGACGCCAAGTTTTCTGTATATGGAGAGCTCGATCTCGGGGGTTGCTTGAAGGCCCAATTGTAACAGGCAGCTGACGACCACAAAAGCCGAGACAGGTAAGCGTAGCCAGAGACCGTAGTTGCGGTCCAATCCAAGCGACGGGTCTTGCAGTGGCACAGCCTCGATGAGGAGGATGAGCGCCAGCGATGGCAGCGGGAAGGCGAGACAAACCAGAAGCGCGCGCAGCGTGGATGTCTGCGCGCAGTAGTCATTGAAAGCCAGAACTCGTTCGATCGAGTACGCTCCGCGGCGGCTCACGAGAAGGCTGTTGTAAGCATTCGCAATGCGCGAGACCAACGCCCACATTCGTAAAGATGGTGACACGAACGAGTTGGTGTTCGCGAAGATGGATGGCCGTGCATCGACACTCGCTCAGCGTGCTTGGGTCTATTCTTCTCGAAGGTTGCACTCAAACGCTTCGTGGAGTGCAGGCGAGATCGATTTCACCTAGACGGGCTACATTTAGAATGAGAGAAATCCTTTCGCAGTCGCCAGCGATCGTAGACGGTTTGTGTGAAGATCCGTCCTCGATGATTCTTCAATCGGCCACGCTCTGGTCGGGCCAGAGTGTGGCCATTCGTTTCGAAAGCTCCCAAGGACCCGCATGTTGGCAAACTGACGGGCGTGACACTCGTGAACGCCTCTACGAGCGACTCGAGGCCACTTTTGGTGGCAATGGCCGCCGTGTCTGAGGTACACGATGAACTGTATTGAGCGAGATGCAAGGAGGATACAGAGCGCGGACTTTGGCTTCAATTGGATTTTACGCTCACGTAAACCACCGTTTCCGCCACAGCACGGCAGCGATGGAGCAAGAGTTGAGTCGGGGGCAAACCAGAGTTGTATCAATCACATGCAAAGCAAGATGTCTCGATGGCGTAGTCATTGAGACTGCCCAGGGAAGTGGTGTGGCGGGTTTCTTTCGATCTTGGATGTCTTGAGCTGTTGGTAGTTCCGGAGAATTCTGAACGGAGAGTCACGAGGCTCGAATGGCTTCGCCATAACGCACCAGAACGCGATGGCGCGACCTTCTTGACCAGAATAGACGGAGCCGCGCCGTGACCAATATGGAAACCACCAGTGTCATGGGACTTGTGGAGGCACGCGAACTACATCGTGTAGTCGTTTCCTGGCATCAGCAACGCAAGACCCTCTCTCTGTTAGTGAGACCGTCGTCAATCTCTCCGAGATTGACGAACATATATCCCACAGCTGTATCCGGATATGTATATTTTTGGGGGAGAATGGCTC
>JAADVL010000003.1:0-147860 GCA_023334995.1 Pythium sukuiense
ACGCAACAGCGACGGCAGCGCCCACCGTGGCCGACACGCCCGCCGCAGCCGACTTTGGAGCCGCCGTCGTGGCAGCAGGAGCCTTGGTGGTTGGCGCAGGGGTCTCCACCGTAGCGGACGACTTGTCCGCCGCAGCCGAGCCAGCGGAGCTGGTCTCCTTCGCAGGCGCCGTCGTGGCTGGGGCCGTCGTGGTTGTGGTAGGTGCGGTGGTGTTGGCGGCAGGTGTGGTCGAGTTGGCAGCGCCGGTCTCCGTAGCGCCAGCGACAGAGTCACACTGACCAACGATCTGGTTGAACAGCTCTCCGAGAGGGTACGCCTTCGTCGCGACGGTGAGCGTGCAGTCCGGGAACTTGACGGCCTTGGCGCCAGTGATGAGATCCGTGCACTTGGTGCAGATGTCCTTGAGCTGCTGGGTCGTTGGCAGAGCAACTGGCGTGATAATCGTGTATCCCGTGGCAGTCTGGCACGCGTACGCTGGCGCAACGATCGGGGTCAGGGCAGTAGTGAGGGCGTTGATGTCAGCAAGGCAGTCGGCGGCCGAGGCCGTGGTCGCGGCGGCAAGCGCGAAGATGGCGGTGGCGGCGAAGGTCTTCATGGTGTCTGGAAGTGGGGATGTGTGCTGTGACCGGAGATTTCGGAAATGACATGGCTCTCTGTCTGCCAGGCAGGCACGCTGCCTTACTGAGCAGCGGAGTCGCGGTGCAGATCCCCACCGCCGAGGCCGTCATCAAGCGAAAGCGATTGTGTGATGGCAATCAAGGCAGACCGTCTTGGGTTGATTGATGGCCATCCAAACCTCGTTCAGGAAGGTAAGGATCTGCCCACTATGCATTTCTGTAGCCTTACGATGGCTGCGGACGTCATCTTGTGATTGTGCGCCATACCTTGGCTGGTCTCAAGTCTGTCCGCGACATTTTGGAAGATGTCCTGCACACGTCGCAGGCTGTGAACAAATCCCATTTTGGACGTATCCCTAATTTAACAAAACGCTATTAGGGACACCAAGCAAGGGTGGCGTCACAACATCATTGGCAAACATGACGTCACTCTTCGATCGATGATGTGAGACCATCGAGTCAGAATGCTTGCATCAACGGCTTCGTTCTGTGGAAAATGGAATGAGTGACCTGTGTGCATAGCTCCTGCGTTGATGAGAATCCTGGTGAGATTGCTGCTCGTCTTCGGCGCTGCAAGACAATGGTGTGGGACTCGAAAATGTATCAAAAATAATCACTGCATTTAGAGTTGTGGCTTCAACAGCGAAAAATATTTAGAGCACAAGGGCGGCAACCGAGGCGGCGACGGCGACAGCGGCACCGAGCGTGGCCGACACAGCAGCCGAGGCAGGGGCGGCAGTGGTGGTGGTAGGCGCTGGCGTCGCGACGGTCGCCGAGGCAGCCGAGCCGGTCTCCTGGGCCGAGCTAGCCGAGCCAGCCGATGGGGCGGCGGTGGTGGCAGCAGGAGCGACCGTGGTGGCAGCAGGGGCAGCCGTAGTCGCAGCAGGGGTGGTGCTGTTGGGGGTGGCCGTCGAGTTGCTCGACGCCGAGCTGGAACCGCACTGGCCGACGATCTGGTCGAAGAGCTTGGCGAGCTGGATGTCGGTGCCGTCGATGGTGAGCGTGCAGTCTGGGAAGGTGACGGCCTTGGCGCCAGTGATCAGGTCCTGGCACTTGGAGCAGATATCCGCGACCTGCGTGGCCGTTGGCAGCGCCGATGGCGGCACAACGTTGTAGCCAGTGGCAGTCTGGCACGAGTACGCCGACGTGATGATAGGCGTGAGGGCCGTGGTCAGCGAGGCGACGTCCGCGAGACAGTTGGCGGCCGAGGCGGCGTTGGCAGAGGCGGCGAGCGCGAAGATGGCGGTAGCGGCGAAGGTCTTCATGGTAATACTGGAGAGTGGCTTGTGTGGATCGAGGGGAATCGGAAACTGAACGGTCTAGGAAATGGTCGGGAGTGTAGTGAGGAGGGCAGGCAGGCACTGCATGGCTCGCGGCCGCTCGCTGGCACTCGATGGCCTGGTCTCTCTCCATGTTGATGGATCCATGGGGCTGATCGGCTAAGCTCTTTCGCTGGCAGATACGACTGGCAGAGACTCGCGTAGGTTCTCCTGGACATCAATCCAATGTCCATGTGGAATGTCCCAAGTGATCCCGTGGATAATATCGTAACATTTAAATCAGTACATCTAGGTGGTGAACGGTTCAATCTACTGATCCAATACAGTGGACTGGCTCGATGGACAGGGCTGATCGCCGAAGCAGCCCCACATCCCTCGGAGCTTTGCAATTATCCATTTATAGAGTCAGCTTTGTATTAAAAAGCCTCACTGATGCCCACAGAGGCGGCTAATGTATGTGAATATGGAGGTATTAGCCGCACGCCTCTTGTTAATGAAGCTTCTCCGTGTCGCAGGCGCAGTGATGATGGCCGACATGACGTGATGGCAATGGAAAGCAGAGCGCGGAGAAGCGAAAACATGGATCGGTCTGTGATAAATACCATGCATCCATTCATCTGTCACGCACACGACAGTCACGTGTTCGCTCTCACAGCTCACAAGCTCCAGACTGCGAGACTCACGGCGACAAAGCCCGTGGCCAGCGAGGTCACGCCAGTCGCGATCGCGATCGCGGACGACGTCTTGGTCAAGGCCGCCGTGGGCGACGTCGTCTTGGACTTGGAGGGCGATCCGCCTGTCGACAGGTCTTCCGTGGAATCGTCGTCTGCGGTGGCGTCAGGTGAGGAGGCAGCGTCGCTGGGAGTCGAGTCATCGTCACTGGCGGAGTCGTCGGTCTCCTTTCGCTCTTCAGGAGGTATCGTGGGCTCACCATCGTCGCTGTCCGTCGTGTCGTTTGGCTGATCCGCTGGGCCCTTGCCTGGCGATTTGGTCGACGCGGATGCAGGGCTCGGGGCGACTGTGGCGGGCGGACTGCTGGATGGTGGCGTTGTGACGATTGGAATGACCGAGACGACGCCCGCTGAGGCCGAGGCGGAGCTGCCGCCGTTGGAACTGGAGGCGTTGCTTGCGCATTCGCTGGCGATGCCCTGGAAGAAGTTGTCAACTGTCACTGCGCTGCCACTGTCGAGTACGAGCTGGCAAGCCGGCAGTTTCCTGCCCTTCGCCAGCGCCGCAGTGATGAGGTCGGAGCACTTGGCGCAGATCGTGGATAGCTCTGCCTTGGTCGGCAGCGTGGACGGTGTCACGAAGCTGTAGCCACTGGCAGTCTGGCACTTGAACGCTGGCTCCACCAGGTCTCCTAGCTGGCCTGGAAGCTCTGCATAGTCACAGAGATCGAGGCCTGCGACCTGGGATGGCACAGAGATGCCAATGGCGATGGAAATGCCGAGAGCGACGAGCAGCTTCATGGTGTCTCTGTGTGTGCTTTAGTCGTTCGCTTGCTGAATGCCGTGGTCGCTGTGTTGCTGGCGTTGGGGCGATGGTCCCATGAGCAGGAAGCAGGCCTTGCTCAAGAATCCGGACGCCGCCATTTCGGATGGCGGACCTCGTCGTGCCATGCGACTCGTTCTATCAATCCAGCTGGACCTCAGTAGTTGAACAGCTGTCACCATTGTAACAGTACATTCTCCACTTCAATTCCGTACAAATATCCCTAAAACACTAGATTATGTTAGTCTAAGTTAACTTAGTATGGTGCATCTCACTAAGTTTACCTGATCTGACAGTAAAACTTCAATCATTCTGGCCTTTGCCCACCATGATCATCTTACATCAGTACATGATCATTTGAAAATACTCCCTCCATGGGGTGCAATTTCAGCTCCCCACTAGACTGGCGTCAATGAAGCCATGGCTGCGAGCAGCGCACCTCATGCGCATGCTACGCTGGACGACGGCGGCGTCCACACGGCATCCGAAGAGCCTTCTCCGCTGGCAGTACTCACTGTAGGCGACGGCAACTTCTCCTTCTCGTTGGCGTACGCCAAGCAGCAGCAGCAGCGCCATGGCGGTGCCATCCGTCTCGTCGCCACGTCCTTCGATTCCTACGAAGAGCTCATCGACAAATACCCAGAGTCCGCACGCATTTGCGCGCAGTTGAAGGAGTTAGGCGCCGTGCTATTGCACCGCGTGGACGCCACGAACTTGCAGGTGTCTCTGCGCAACGCTGCGGTCGCCGCGAACGTCGAGGCCGAGATGCCGCCGCGCTTCCACCGCGTCATTTTCAACCATCCCCACTGCGGAGAAGAGAACGTCGCGCGCCACCAGAGCCTGCTCTCGCACTTCTTCGTGTCCGCACAGCGACTATTGAAGGCAGGCAGTGGCCGTATCCACCTCACGCTCGCGCACGGCCAGCCAGAGCGCTGGGAGGCGAGAGAGCGGGCTGAGAAGGCGCGGCTCGTGGTCGCCGAGGAGGTGGCAGACGTCGACGCACACGCTGAGTACGCCGTGAGCTACGAGCGCAAGCGCCACCAAAACGGCAAGTCCTTCCATCGCGTGCTGCTCCATGGAGAGAGACTGGAGCAGGCCAGTACGCTGTTTGTGCTGGCATTGGCGGCGAACGAGAAGCAGTGGAACGCGGGGCTCAGTGGCGACTCGCGGAAGCGCAAGGCGTCCATGGAAGTAGGTCCAGTGGCAGCGACAACTCCAGCGACCGTGAAGGCGACGTCTACTCCAAATGAGCAGCCGGCGGCTGTGGTGGCGGCGACTGCGTTCGTGTGTGAGCCGTGCGAGAAGAGCTTCAAGACCGTCCAAGGGCTCAAGACCCACGTGCACATGGTCCACAAGCTGGGCGTAGCCGGCGTAACAACGGCTACAGCCTCCAATGTGAAGATGCCACTGCCACTGCTGCCCTGTGGCGACTGTGACCGCACGTTCAAGAACGAAGACGCGCGGCGCCAGCACCAGATCTCCAAGCACGGCAACGACGCGTCCATCCGGCCGGACTGGTTCACTCGCACGCGGCCGTCGATCGCCTCCGAGGCGACGAGCTCCACGAACGCGACGCAAGCCACCGACGGAGCCAAGACCTGTTCGATCTGCGGCTTGTCTTTCGCTGATGCGGAGTCCTTTGACGCCCACTGGCAGGAACTGCAGCCCAAGGCCGTGACCAAACGCGCGTGTTCGCTGTGTAATCGCGCGTTCGAAGAAGAGCGAGCACTGCGTCAGCACCAGAACTTCTGCCGCGCAAAGGCAGAGGCCGAGGCCGGAATGGCGACGTCGCGATGACATGCCACGAGAATGTTAAGATGAATGCCACGCACACACTGAAGAAATACAGATTCAAGCTCCCCCACCGTTTAAATATCCCTCGTTGTCGCCGTCATGGCTTCATGTACGTACAGCATGAACAGCACTGATCAAATCACCATGGCACCCCGCTTCCGTGACAGCTCGACCGCCGTCCTCACTGCTCGTTCGCCCTTTGCTGACTCGAGACACTCGCGGAAAGTATTGCACTGGATCTCGAGGCTCGCGACCAGGATGAACATGTCGTCCATGGCCGTGGTCTCGTCCACTGGCCTCGCTTTGCTGGTCTCGCCATCCGCTGAGTACGCATCGCCACTGCTGACGTGGCTGCCTGTCGCATCTTCCGACTCGCTGATGAAAGACGAGTCATTGGATGCACTACCGTCTCCTCGCCGGCCTTGGCTACTCAACTGGAGAGCCGCGAGCTGTTTTTCCAGATCCACTTTCTCGAGGAACATGCGCGCGATCTCGTTCTCCGCCTGCTTGAGCGACGCTTTCGACTTGCGGTGCTGCTCCGTCTTCTCAAAGAACATGCGCGCGATCTCTTCTTCCAGCTCCGCCATCGTCTTTTTGCTTTTTCGTTTCTGCTCTCGCACATTTTCTTCGGCTTGAGCGAGCTGATCTTTGAGTGAAGCCATCACGGCGTCCTTTTGGGCGATGCGATGCGCAGCTTCGTTCGCAGCGAGCTCCATCTCTTCAAACAGGCCACGCAACTGCTCGATGTCTCCCAGTTGCTGCTTCGTACTCTCCAGTAGCTCATCTCTCTCCTTCGCCATCTCCTCCAGCTCCGCTCGCACACGCTCAAGCTCCTGTTTCAAACCAGCGACTTCCTCCGACATATCAATGGCAGACGGCTCCGCGTCGATTGTCTCGCTCGCCCTTGTTGCCTCTGCTAACTCTTGCTGAAGGCCGCTCAGCTGATTCTCCAGCTCGGAACAACGTGACTGTGCAGACACGTCCTCTTGCTCCGTTTTCGCCATCTCGAGCTTCAAATCACGAACTTTGGCTCGCTCTTTTTCCCACAACTGGTACATTTCCTTGGCGGCAGCTTCGTGCTTGCTATCGTGATCACTCGAAGACGACGGTGCCGCCTCCGGTGTGCCCTCCGCCCCAGCTTGTTGGGCTTGTAGCCGCTCAAGCTCTAGCTTTGCCTGCGCTGCACTTCGCTTTGCACTCTCTTGTCCTTGTCGGTACACCTCCAGTATTTCCGTTTGGTCATTCAGGAGCTCATCTTTTTCCGCGAGGCTTTGGCGCAGCTCGTCCATCTCCTGCTGTAACTGCAGCTTTGCCATCTCCCACGAGTGAGCGTCGTGCGAACTCCTCCTCTCCATCTCAAGTCGCTTGCTGCTTTCTTGTCGTAGCTCTTCTTCCAGTCGGCGGCGCTCTGCAGATTCTCGCTCCAAATCCGCCATCACTCTCCCCATCGCATCAGTAGGAAGAGTTCGTTGATACGGCACAGAGGCAGCGTGGCCGTGACGGGCTCTCGCCGCGCAACCCACATGCTCAGCCTCTAGCTGTTCGAATGCTCTCGATAGACCTTGGAAACGCGTCTCCAACGCGTCCGAATGCTCCGTCAACGTAGCCAGTTTTCGCTCAAGCTCTCGTTTTTCCTCGGCATGGCGAGCACGCAATTCACTCATTTCGCGTTCGAGTTCGTCCGTTGACTCCGTCACTTCGGCTGCATTCGATACAATGGTATCGGCTGAAGGGCTCACTGCGGACTCATTGGCTTGTACCTGGGTCGATAGATCAGCGACTTGGCGTTGAAGCTCCTGGATCTGTTTATCTTGCATGCGAATCAAGTCTTGGTACGCACTTGCTGCACTTGGTCCGTTCATTCCTCCAGCACTGCCCATGGCAGCCTCATGCACGTCTTCATCATCGGGACTTGTGAAGATAGAGAGCACGCGATGCTGGATCTTGTCGGCTAGGTCTCGACACAGCACTGTGAATGAGCGATCGTAAAGAGGAAACAGATACCCTTCAGTGTCCTGGTCTCCTTGCTCGCCAGAGTACAATGCTTGGTGGGGAAGAAGCAGACGAGCGCGTTGTTGCTTGTTCGCTGCACGCGCACACGTGACGACTTGAGGTGACTTCTGGAAGTGAATGAGCGCGTTGGTGAAGCGTTCAAGTCCAACTCTTTTGCTGATCAGATCCAGCAACTTCTGACGCGTGAGCTGAGGAGTGACAGGAGCAGTAGAGTAGGCGTTTGGCGCTGGTTTGGTGTTGTCCGCACTGGCATCAGCTGGCGGGATGAGGAACTCGAGACAGACACCAAGCAGCATGGCTGCGAGTCCACGTCCTTGCACATCTTGATCCTTGGACGTGCTCGTGCTCTTTCCTTCTGCTGCGTCAGTCTCCGGTGCGAGCATGTCGACCAGAATCGACAAATTCGTAACAGATCCGACAATCTCTCGGACTGCATTGGTGCAATTGATGCACCACTGGATGAGAAGGGTGAGAAACACGATCTTGACTTGGAACACGTACGACGCTGGAGCCGCGCTTCCCGTGAAAGACGACCCCAGAAGACGGAGACATCGTGTGAGAAACAGATCTCCAGGAATGGCCTGCGCGTCTGGCTTTTCGAATTGGCTTGGCACTCGCAGTGCGAGCTCCTTGCAGTACGCGCTGTCGGTGATCAAAGATGCGAATCGATAGCACGCTTTCCACGCGCGAATAGTGTTGGCCCGCGTCCCCTTCTTGGTCTTGGTGCTCAAGACTGTCTCGGCGTTCGTTATCACTGCGTCCAGTAGCACGCGTCCTGCTGGTACAGGAGGCTCCGTCCCATCATCATCCTCGTCATCAATAGGCGGTGGTGCGTGGATGTGCTGGAAAATAGCCATCTTCGCGGACTCGTTCTTGGTGAAGAGCACGTCCAACAAATGAGTCGCAGCAGCGCCGACAGGTGTCTCTTCTTCCGAGATGTCGAGCTTGAGCAGTTCGGACAGCAGGCTTCGCCGAGATGGAAGCGTCTGTAGATTCACGAGTATGATCTGGTTCCCGCCGTTGCCTTGGCACAGCAACTGGATCAAATCCAACGCCTGCAGCTGCAGATCCGTCAACGCTTCGTCACCGCAGCACACGATTTCGCCGATTGCTCCCATCAACTCGCGCTGGCGGGTGATCTGGCTTTGGATCTGGACGAGCTCCTGGTCTTTCCTCGCTTTCTCTCTCGCTGCGAGCTCGTCCAGTTTGTTCGCGGGCACTCCTTCATGCAGACTCGCCACCAGGAACCGCACAAGCTGCAGCGCGAGCTTCATGGTGCGCTTCTTCTGCACCGACTTGAGTGCGGACGGCGCGATGCCTTCCGCCTCTTGCTCGCTCACCGCCTCTGTAGCACTGGCTGCTGACGGCAAGGATAGCAGCAGTGGTAAGTGGCTCGACAGGTACGGCAGGTCTCGGAACAGCGTCTGGTTCATGAGGTTGTCGCGCATCATGTTCGTGATGATCTGTAGACAGTCCGACACGACGCTGCTGCCTTCGTGAAGTCCGCCTTCGCTCTCCATGATCTGGAAAAGCCGCACAAATCCGTCTTCAAACGCCAGAAACTGCTGCACGTTCTTCTCCTTCTCGGTCATTTTCACCAGCACCTGCAGCGCCGCGTCGCGGATGTGGTCTCGCTTGTCTTCCACGACCTCCAGTAGCCTTCTTAAACCTTCTTTACACTCCAACACACTGGCTGCAAACTCTTTTTGTCGCGCCTCTTGCAGCGCCTTCACGAGCGAGATCGTCGGCCCACGGATCCACGGCGACGGGTCTTGAAGCAACTGGAGACAGATCTGCGTGCCCGACACAGACGCTTGAGCAGCAGCCGCTGCTGCTGATCGTAGCGAGCCATGAGACGGACTCGCGGACTTGTGGGACTCCGGCGCCTGCAACATCGCGACGGCCGTGGACGGCGACGTGGCCACGAGGTCCTGCAGCAGCTCCAGCATCGCCTCCATGAGCTCCGTATCGCGCGGGTCTGAGAGCAGTGCGTGGAGCACGGCCGGGATGGCTTCCAGGCCCAGGGCGACGTGGTCGGGCGTGCCCCTGCGGACGCCTCCGTCGCCCAGTGTCGTGTAGCTGCGCGCCTGCTCGAGGAGCGACGCGACGGCCTTCTTGCGCTCGCCCAGTAGCGTCGCGTACTGCAGTCTTTCCACCGCCAGTGTGATCTCCTTGCGCTTCGTGGAGACGGCGGCAGGAGGAGGAATAGACGGAGGAAGTGGAGACGGACTTGAAGCGGTCGTGACGGCGACAGGAGATACGCGGGACGACGCCGACGCCGCGTGTGGGTCGGTGGAGATGTGGGCTACAGCATCTTCATTAGCGTCGCTTCCCTGTGGCGCGTTGGCGGCCGTGACGATCTGATGCACGCGCGAGATCACGCGCTGCATCTTAGTGGTGTCGCGTCCTTCCCTTCGTACGTCGGTCGATGGCGTTTCCCGTTCAGACTGAAGGTTGACTTAAGGGAGATGTGGAATCGCATAAGATAACTATTGGGACATGATGAAAAACCTTGAGAAGGAGCACGCACTTCAAGGAAGAAGATGAGGTTCTGTAAAGTGGGTGAATAGGATGCTGTTGTACCAGAAGAGGGTGCATAGAGGCCTGCCACTTCAACCACGCCAGTTGAAGTGGTCGTTTCTTGGCTTGATCTCTTCAAGGTCATTTCGCCGCTGCCCGCTTGAAGTATGAAGAACGTCGCAAAGTATCCTCCGCACAAGTCAAGTTGCCGTTACCCACTGCCGTTTATATTACGGTCAAATTGGGTGGGCAGTCGATAGAATACGGACCGTTACTCAGGCTGGGAAGGACTGGAGCCGTTGCTGTCCTGATAGGTGGTGGCAGCGTCCTCCGTTTCCTCTCACGACCAGCGTTGCTGCTTTAATTGACACCTCAAGGCAGCGTCGTGGATACCTTTCAGTCTGACGTCAGTTTCGGATCCAAAACTTCCCAGCACGAAGCACACAAGCAAAAGGCTCAACGACGGCGTCGGTTTGTGTACAAGAATATCAGCAACGCTTACCATCCATGGGGCTGGCTGGCACGGTCGGGAAACCGTTCTGCTGGTTTTTTGCATTTTCGAACAAGGACCAGCGAGGGGTTGCCATCCTCTAGCTGTCGGTTTCCTATCCCCGACGAGAAACCCCCAGTACCCCGACCGAACCATCAGCTCTGAGCGCACTTGCTAACTTAGCAGATCGAGAGCAAGCTATGCGGTGGACGGGTGCATTCGCAGTCAGCATCCTCGCGTTGTTGGCGCACGTGACTGCGTCAGCGTACGTGCAGTCCGGGACCTGCTACACGAACTATGCCATCAGCGTCACGTCGTGTGCTGATGTCACCAGCGCGTGTAGCTCAAACTCATGCTCAAGTACCAACGGCGACGTCAGCTTCACATGCTACACCCCGCTCTCCTGCTCTGGCACGGCACGACAAGGCGTCGTGTCACCATCGCCGACGACTGGAGCTGGTGGTAGCTCGGCGTCCAGCACATACAACGGCTATGACCAGTCAGGAACCTGCTACTCGATGTATGACATCAAGATCACATCGTGCAATGACCTCAATGGCATATGCTCATCTCGCCGGTGTAGTACCGTCAACAACGTGATCCAGTACAGTTGCGGCAGCTATTGCACAGGAACTGCGAGTCCAGCGACGCCTGCGCCAACCCCGTCGACTGCATTGTCAGGGAACTGCATCCTGGGTCGTGGTCTCACGCTCACAACATGCGCCGACACGACTTCGTTCAACAACATCAACTGTACTTGCTACAAGTGCAGTGAGGAGAATGGACACATTTCGCTGTCGTGCTCGTCGCCATTCGTTTGCTCGAACGAGATCGAACCACCAGGCAGCGCTGAAGCAGAGCCCCCGAAGCTCGACACCGGAAGCTACGCAATTATATGCGGTGTCTACGGTGGCTTGGCCCTCCTTGTTGCAGCGATCGCGTGGTGGACCAAGCCTAAACAAGCTCCTCAAGACGTGGCGACTCCCGAAGCAAGCAAGATGGACCCTCTGTATTACATACAGGGGGCACTAGGGATCATACGATCTTTCGTTATCGACCCCAACGTGAGAGACGACGGCTCGTTGACGACGATGTGCGAATTCTGGGCTTCGAGCTGCCCCTGGGTCGCTCTCGTGCACTGCGGAAGGCATCGCAATCCGCCTCCTCACTACAAGGCTCCCATGACAAGGACTCGGGCGTTTCTTGAGCTCTTCGGTGATGCCTGCATCTCTTCGTCGCTTTCCTTTCTCCTGGGGACGGTCGTCAACAACAGTGAAGCGTGCAGCTCCATCATCAATGGGGATCACTGCCAGACACCAGGTATGACTATCGACTCCAGGGTTTCCTCTTCGCAAACCAGTGGCGCGTGCCAGTCAATCGATATCGAACACAGCTTCAGCGCGTACATTGTGTCGATTGTGCTGACGAAGACGGTCGCTGCTGCCGGAAGTTACGCCGAGAAGACCGCCAAAAACGACAACAAGCGAATGTCGAAGGTGGACAAAGCGCGCATCCTGATCACGCTTTTGCTTTTCGTGTTTGGGTTCGTGTACTCGTACTTTCTCGTCTCGAAATTCAGCGGAGCGGAAGTGGCAAAGCGCCGATACCAGATGATCAAGGCCATCCTGTTGCCGACCTATGCATTTGACCAAGCCACGTCCGTACTGAAGATGATCGGGCAGCGTTGCTGCAAAGTGTGCGTCACAGTCATCCCCAAGGACCTCCGAGCGGCCAAGTCTGATCAGTTGGCCGGATCCGTGGTGCGTCCGACGACTACTGAGATCAAGCTCCAGCAGCCACAGGCTGCGATCGAGACGCCACAGCAGACCACCAGTACTACTTCTGCTACCAGTAAGGTTGCGAGTCGGTACGAGCCATCAACACCTGGACCAGATGAGATAGATGAGATGATCGGAGAGACGGAAGCCACTACATATGAGAAGTACCACCGCCGCTAGGGTGTCGAGGCATGAAGCTCGCGGCTTTGGTTGCCGTTGCGAAGCATGGTCTCGATAAAGTTAACCCGGATTGAATAAAACCTAACATTGCCATTTGATGAGGTTTATTTTCGGCACATTCAGGCATTGGACGATAGAGTCGAATGTGGGCAACTACGAACATGGAGGTCTCGCAGAAGCGCTCGCCACGCAGCAACATGCGTGACTCAAGCGCGCGCACGCAGTCGAGACGCAAGGATAGATCTGCTTCTGCGTCCTCACGTTCCGGGCGCTCGCGTTCGCGGTCTCGTTCTCTCGAACGGTCGTCGAGAAGTCGCCGTTCGCGGTCGCCAACCTCCCATCGGAAGCAGCACAGCAGTCGCAGCCACCGCTCCTCTCGACGCAGCCACCGCAGCCGCAGTCGATCTGCGAGTCGCGACCGCCGCCGTGACGACCACCGTTCGAGACGAAGCCATCGTGTCCGCTCCGTGTCGCGATCGCGGTCGCGCGGACGTCACCACGGCCACGGGGAAAGCAGCAGTCGCAAGCGTCGACAAAGAGAGCGCTCGCGTTCCACAGAGCGACGACGAGGTAGCGGAGATGGAGAAGAACTCTCGCGTCGCGATCGTCGTCGTCGCAGACGCGATAGCAGCCCGAAAGACGCGAAAACCGAGTCAAATGCGGCCCAAGCTGCTGCTGTTGAGGGAAGTGGGAGTCGTGTGGACGGGAAAAGGGACGTGGCAGCGAGCGAAGGCGTCCAGACGGTTGTGGAGAAGACAGAGGAATCGACGCCTACGAGCCAGGAGTCGGTGGTGACGTCGACGGGCGCGATGACGGTGACGAGCTCTCAGAGCGACGTGGAGGTGACGAAGTCCCAGGAGGCTGCGGCCCTCGCATCCAACAAGACGGAAGAGAAGAAGCAGGAGAAGGGGAGCAAGTCAGCCCAAGGCGCCGTGAAGGTGGACGTGCGATCCATCAAGATGGACATCCTCAAGGCCTTGGCCGACGCTCGCAGTACGATTGCGGGTATCAAAGGTGTAGCAGAGACGGCTCCTGGCACTGAGAGTGGTCAAGAAAACACGAACAGCAGACGTACAGAGCCGCCAGCACAAGCGACTGGAGGAGGAGACGAGACGAGCGATGCACGTGATGTCTCAGTGGATCCGAAGCCCTCGACGCTCGAGCCAGTTTTGCAGCCCTCCGTTTCGGCTCCTTTGGTCGTCAAGCCGAAGTCTGTCTCGCCGCCAAAGACCGAGATTGCTGCCGCTGATATGGACGAATTCGACATTTTCTCGGCAGCGGATCGTCTCGGTTCCGGATTGCCGCTCAGCCCAGTGGCCGTGGGAGCAGCGCCAACAGTCGTCGATGCTCCCATTCAGTCCAACTACGACGACGCTGAGGGGTACTACAAGCCGAGTATCGGAGAAGTCCTGAACGGAAAGTACCGCGTCATGGGCACTGTAGGCAAGGGTGTGTTTTCAACGGTGCTTCGTTGCCAGTGCCTCGGTTCATCCGGCGAAAGCGTTCAGGACGAGCTCGACGTCGTCGCAATCAAGCTGATCCGGAACAATGAAGTCATGCGCGAAGCTTCGCAGACCGAGATCAAGATCCTCACCGAGCTCTCCGCAAGAGACCCTCGCGACAAGAAGCACTGTGTTCGACTGCTGGAACGCTTTGAGCACCGCAACCACGTCGCGCTCGTGTTTGAACCGATGCAGATGAACGTCCGTGAGGCGATGAAGAAGTTCGGTGGGAAGGGTGGCATCTCCATCCAGGCCGTCCGCATCTTCTGCAAGCATTTACTCATCGCGTTGACGCATTTGGAGTCATGCAACGTCGTCCACGCAGGTATGTCGTGTTCTTCTATGCTTTGTTGGTGCATGAGGGCTGATGAGGTGCTGTTTTCGCAGATATCAAGCCAGACAACGTGCTGCTCGATGAGAAGCAGACCATGATCAAGCTGTGCGACTTTGGATCTGCCTTCAAGATGCACGAAGGAAACCATGACCCGACGCCGTACCTGGTCAGCCGCTTCTATCGTGCACCGGAGATTGTGCTGGGTCTTCCCTACGATAAAGCGGTAGATATGTGGTCTGTCGGTTGCTGCCTTTACGAAATGTTTACCGGGAAAGTGATGTTTCCAGGCGCGACCAACAATGAAATGCTCAAGCTTTTCATGGAGCTGAAGGGAAAAGTCCCCAACAAGATCATCAAGAAGCACCGCCAGGCGTACATCGAGCAGTTTCAGATGGAGCCGCACTTTACCGAAGACAACAAGTTCGTAAGCCAAGAGGTTGACCGTGTCACGAGTACGTTGCATGCAGTATTCGGTGTTGTTCTCATCCAGCGTAGTCTGACGAAACTTGTTGTGTTGTTTGATAGACAAGCCGATCCGCCGCCACTTGGATGCAATCAAGACACGTTTCGATCTTGGCAGTGCACTGCTCAGTGCGAAGAGTTCGACGGACGACCGCAAGCAAGTGCTGGAGCTACGCAATCTGCTTGAGCGCATGTTCACCCTCGACTCGACGAAGCGTATCACCCCGAAGGAAGCTCTCGCGCATCCATTCGTCAAGACCGAAGCGACCAAGGCGTGAGCTATCGACCCAGCATGGCAAGCAACGCTGGAGAGTTGGGTTCACGCCAACCGAACAGTAAGGGTTTTCTTGCATCTTGCATCTCGTCAACGTGGAATACATCGAACCCACTCACTGACCATCGTGTGTATTCCACCCGCCCAGCCACTTTCTATGCTGACCACTCAGGCATGAAGAGGACTCTCTGGCACAGCTCACCTACGCGACTGGGAGCGTGGCCATTGCAGCTGATCTGTGGCAGATGGAGCCTGCCTCTCTATTCACTTGTTATTTGATCTAACCCCTCAGGTACGACACGCACACAAACAGGAACACGAGCGTGAACACCATGCCTCCCATCACGATCCACGCGTCGACGGTGTCGCGTCGCTCGATAACGCGCAGCAGTGAGCTGGAGAGGCCGAGTCGGTTTGCAATATCCAGCAACTTCGTGCGTGCGCTCTAGAGAAGGATACGCGTCAGTCAGATGTGGCTCAGCCACTTCCGATGATAGCCAGCTCGGGGGCACCCACCTTCATACGCGCACGCTGGGAGGAGAGGTCTCCTAGAATGGAGTTGGACATACTCGTCAAGTCTGAGACCATTTGCGTCGATCGGTGGAGCGACTCGGACTCCTGAGTCGCGTACATGGCTGCATTCGCCGAGTCGAAGCCCTAAGCATCATCATGTCCGTATCAGCGTTTGAAGGCGTAGAGCTAGAGCTGTAGTCAGGCTGATCATAGACGCACCCCGTGTCTTCGGTTCAGCAGCGACTCGCGCTCCCGTCGCTCGACGTCGCGGCGGCTCACGCGGAAGATGTGCTGCTCCAGCGTGTTGCCCAGCACCTGGGTCTCATTGCGTAGCTGCTGGAGCTTCCTGCACGAAGAGCCATCAGACACACATCCCACCCCATCAACACCCAACCATAGACTGTACGCACTTAATCCACGTCTCCTTCTCGTGCGGCGCCGAGTGCACGTGCATGAGCGAGTCGAGCTGCCACAGGAGCTGCTGCAGCGAGCTCAGGTTGGCGCGCGCGTCGTTCTGGAGCTCCTCCTCTGAGCGTCCGCCCGTGCGGCCCGAGTCCAGGTACGAGATCTGCATCTTGAGGTCATACTGGAGCTTGCGTGCCTGTGGATACAGCGAGCTGAGCGTCTGCGGCGCGTGCGGGTACGACGGCGCGTGCATCATGGTGGATGGTGTCGTGGCTTCGTCTGAGAAAACGCACCCGAATGGTGGTACTGTTTCTGCTCTCTAAAGTGCGACCGTAGGATAGAATTACTATATCGCCTCGCTCAAGTACGACGGCGTATCCCGGGAGAGAGACGACAAGAGTCGGATGCCGCGTGGGACGGAAGGAAAGCTGCAGGGCGGAGGCGCCAGTTGCCCCTCCCTGCGTGAGGACCCTCCGACGTTAAGCCATGAACATCCATGAGGAGCTTCGAGATCTCGAACAAAATGCGGACGTCACACCCCCGCCCTCCGTGAAGGAGTCCTTCACCGCACTTGTTCATACAGTACAGAAGAGTACTTAGCCGTCGAACGAGACTCCACAACCTCAACTTGAGCTTCTGGAGTCCAGTCCTTTTGGCTTGAGGTTGTGATTCCCAACGAGCGCGGGCGTGCGAGCGGGGAGGACTGGACTCCAGTCTGGAGGTGCAGTCTAACAACGATCGAGATTCTCCTTGATAACCCTAAACACCGCCATCTCCGACCTTCGTCAGCTTTACCCGTACCGGTCCTGGGAGATGGTCGTCTTGTGGATTGAAACAACCGTCACGCACTCATGTAACATTCGCGTAACATTCCAGGGGCCTGTAATCGAGGGCTTCACGGGGGGATGACCACAACCACCATCGTGTTGTGGCCAACGACGAGTGGTTGGCCCAACCTGGCCAATCGGAGACAGCGAACAGAAAATCGTGGCCTCCGATTTGTGGGATTTTTCACAGGCGCCAACGCCAAAAGTGACAGCGTGACAATGGTCTCACGTTCCACCAGCGACTTCAAAAAGTCCGAACAAAGAAGTTACGTCGTTCCCAACTCTCGTCCACGTGATGGAACTCGTGGAGTCTCCAGACTGCAAGCTTCTCCGCGTCTGGTTTCCTCTTTGGCCGACCAGGCCATCAACACAGGTCATGGCAATATGTCCCAAAACAAGAAATCGGAGGAGCCCAATCCTAATTTGGAATTCCTTTGTGTTCTTTGGGTTCTGTGCAGCCATCGAAGTGGTTGGCAGATGGAGGCGGTCGCCCAGCCGCTTTTATCCAGTTTAGGAGGTCGGGGAGGAGCCGACGCGGCCTGCGGCTTCTACAAAATGCGACGGATGGGGCGGAGTATAAATTCTCACAGGCATGAAGGATCTCGTCCGTCGGTCCCTCCCCCCCCTGTCGCGCGGTGCCCCTCGACCTCTCCGAACGCGTGGGTGTTCTTCCTGTTCTCCCCCCGCTACATCCCCCAAGTGTATTCCTCCCTATTCGAAAAGAGAGGGGAGACCACCATCTGCAAGTCCCAACCAGACGCGAATTTTCAGCCTGACCAACAACCACCGATCCCCCTTCTCTTTGCAGTGGCGTTCGTTGTGAAAGTGACAATTCGCATACGTTCGCTCGCCTGCTTGGGAGAAAGACCCACAGAGGAAGCCGAGAGAAGCAGGCGACAAAACGCCAACGACCACAACAAACAACAGGGAGTGGGTCGGCCGACATTCACTCACAAACCAACAGACTTCGGGAATAGGAAGCACAGCGGACGTCGCGACGGCGTGTGTATGCAGCCAGACGCGCACGCGTGACTACTCAGTATGAACAACCAAGACCGCGAGACCTCACGCACTGGGGGCGGCGACAAAGCCAGTGGCGATGGAACCACACCGTCTTCTGGTTCGGCGACCGCCACCAGTAGTGGTGGTGGGGCCGCGCCGTCAGCATCGCCCACGACAACCCGCCCCCAACACCAACAAAACGCCACCACCACCAGCCCCAACACCAACACCACCAACGTTGGCGCTAATAACGCCAACACTTCCACCACCACCACCAACGCCAACATTTACACCAACAGCAGTTCGTCCGCCATCGTCAACGCACATAATGGGATGAGTACGACTACGAGCGGCGGCGGCGCGCGTGGCTCGTCCACGGAGAGCGAGAGCGCGGCGCGGCGCGAGTACCGCGAGCGGAGGCGTCTAGCCAACGTCCCGAGCGACGACGACGATGATAACGAGGAGATGGAGAACGAGGAAGAAGACGAAGACGACGACGAAGAGGAGGAGGACGAAGACGATGACGAGGGGAATGACCGCCGCCACGGCCACGCGCACGACTCGGAGGGCGAGAGCAGCCACCCCAGCAGCCTTAGCGGACGCAACCGCGGGCCTTCCGCGCCGCCACGGAGCCAAACCGCGAGTCAGAGCCTCCACCACAGCCACACAAGCAGCTCGAGTGGCAGCCCCTTGCGGCGTCTGCCGTCCATGCTGCGGCCGCCCATGGGCTCACAGCAGCAGCAGCCTCTGCAGAGCAAGACGGCGCCGAACTACGGCGGCGCGGCGTCGCCCACGGTGTACGGACTGCATTCGCGCCAGCAGCAGGCGCAGTACTACGAAGCCATGGACGCGCGTTACGGCGGCAATGGCAACTCGCAGGTGTCTCCGAGAGACGCGTCGCCGTCGGCTGGGCACATGGCCATGGACGCGAGCCGCAATGTCTTGGCCCAGAAAAGGAGATTGAACCAAAGCGGAGACTACGGGGCGTCGCCGCAGCCGCCCATGCCGGCTTCTGGTGGTGGATTCGCGTCCAACGCGACCTCACGCGCCACGTACGAGCCCTCGCAGCACAACTCGGGCAGCAACAGCAGCGGCAACAGCGGAAGTTCGGGTATGAGCGGAAGCCGCCAGCACGGAGGAGGCGACGGCGGCGAGGACGATCCGCTGCGGTTTGAAACCCGCGGCTCGCACGGCCCTCGCGACGAAGCGCGGTATGAGACCTGGACGTCCAAGCAGCTCCGCAAGAAGTGCTCGCACTTGAAGCTGCGTGGACTCAAGAACGTGAAGAAGCACGTGATGGTGGAGGCGCTGTACCGCTTCTACCGGAATCAACGCGGTAAGCAGTCGTCGACGAACGGCGGCGGCTCCAGTTCGATGAGAGGATCCAGCTCCGCGGGCGGTGGCCACCATACGAGCAACGGCAACAGCACCAACAACAGCCAAAGCCACGGAGGCAGTAGTGCGCGTGGCCCGTTCGGTTCGTTGAACGAAGGCAGCCAGAGCTCGAGAAGATGCCATGACTCGTACGCCCAGTCCTCAAATCTGCCGTATGAACATGGAGCGAACGCGTCCACGTCCAGCAGCAACTACTTGGCGAACGCTGTGGCCGCGAGTCTACTGCGTGGCAACCGATCGGCCGGCGGAGGAAACAACAGTGTGAACTCGCAGCAGCAGCACCAGATCGCGCGGCGGTCGTCACCGTCGTCCACCACTGGATTGACGATGCGTCCACCACAACGCTCCTCGTCGCTTGGTGGTGGCGATGGACGCAACGCGGACTACAACGCGGTCGTCGATCTGGAAGAGTCCAAGTACGAGATGCCTGAGAACGAGATGCAGATCACGTCGGAAGATGTGATCCGACTCGTTGATGTGATCCTCTCCCCCGAGTTTGTCGACCGATTGACCAGTGAGCTGTCGCGGTGGCAGTTCTGGGTGGACATCCGCGAGAAGTACGTTTCGCTCGTGAGCTCCACATCAGCGTCGAGCTATGGGGCCGCGCGTGGCCTCACGGCTCTCGGTGGAGACCGTCAGGGAGAGCGGACCCAGAGTACCAGTGGAGCAAGCGTGGACCGGATGTCGGTGAATTCAGGATACGTGCGGCCGAGTGCCAAGTGGAGCTCGATGCAACTCTGGGAGATGTGGAAGGAGTTGACGTTTGCCTACACGAAGACGTGTTTCGAGTTTACGGCTGCTGGTATGAGAAGTGAGACCCCCTACCTCCTGCTTTGCAACGCATTACCGTGTCGCAACGGAGCTTACGATCAATGTGGCTAACAATTCTGCTCTTTTGTTTGTTTTTGGTAGGCGTAGATGAGCGGAATTACATCCAATTCTGTAAAGGTCGCCCGGATGTGTACTACTTGCACCAGCGACTACACGCACGTCCAGATCTCTTGCATCTGATCAAGTCGAACGAGTACATTGAAGAGAAGTGCTCGAGTGATGTGGCGTCGGAGCACACGACGATGACCGCGGAGAAGAACGCTGCCAACACTCTGATGGGTGTGGGTACTCCCGGTGGCCAGCGACCGCACAAGCGCTTCAAGCGGATTGTTCCTGCCGGACCTGGTGGAGGTAGTGGCTCCGTGAGTGGAGCTGGTCCAGCCAGTGTGGGCGGCTCAGCTCCCGCGCAGCCGCAGGTGTCGAGTGGTTACAAGGCTGGTGGAAGCAACAACAACAACGAAGGCGCAAGTAGTAAGTCTGGTCCACCACCAGCGAACGGAAACTGCGACAGTGGAAATGCATCAGGCGACAGCAGCGGCGACAACGGCGCAGGGCGAGAGCAGAATGCCGCGGCCACTGGCGGGCGCGCATCAGCAAACAACGTCGACGCGCGGCAGTATCTGAATCAGAACGGTATGCGCAGTACGGCCAACGACTCCCCTAGCGGCCAGCCTGAGGAAGGCAGTACGGAGAACTCGGAGACTACGGGTGAAGATAACAGCGTGGAGAAGTTGAACTCGAACGCGACGTCGGACTCGACACGCCGCGAAGCTCTCGCTGAGCAGAAGTACTTCGGTCTTCTGCTCCAAAACTTCGAGGCGATCTTCGAGAGTCTGCACAACAAGAAGGTGCTCCTCGCGGCTCTTCGTAAGGACAGCGGCGCGCCCGACCACTTGATCGCGGATCTCCATGACGACATCCACGTGCTCTCGGCCTTGAAGAAGGATTTCCGCAACAAACTGCGCCAGGCATTGGAGTGATCCGCTTGGACATGTGTGACTTTCAGCCGACTATGAAGATTCCAAGACCGCCTGGAAGATGGAGGAAAGTAGGATGGATGGATGGGTGGTAGAATGTAGGACCGAGGGCGGGTCGGTGCGGTCCATGCGGAGCCGCCTTGGCGGGCGCTTCTCGCGGAACACGGAGGCCCGAAGTGTAGCCATTTGAGAATGTGGTGTAGCCATTGGAGTGGTCGTTAACCATTTGTTATTTAACACGTTAGATTGATCAAGGGAATATTGCAAAACGTGATACAAATTGCCATCTTCAGCATAAGGTGATACAAGCATTTTGCTCAAAACAGTCATTTTCATAGCCTCACCACACCACTTTGGCTCATCGGAGACGCATACCAATGCCACCTAGAGAAAGCTCATGGCGCGGAGGCCATTCTCCACGTGAAAATGGCCCATTCTAGCGATGAAGATCGCTCAGATGAAGCTCAACTGAAGCGTTCTCGCATTCTTGGACTCGGGAAGCCAAAAATGCCCTGTTTATGCGCATTTGTATCACCTTATAATCCGGATTTTGGATTTTGGGTTGTGCATTTCACCTTGTTTTGATAATCGCTTCATGAACATGGCTACACTATTCCTGTCCCTTCCAACTGAAGAGATCCCATTTGACTGAATGGGACAGGAGCCGTAGGACCAAGGACGCCATGGGCGCCGCCGCGAGCGACTACTTCACGTCCTATGCTGACGTCCAGTATGGCTACCTGGACGCCGAGCTCGGCATCCTCAACTTCCACTCGCTCGCGGCCAAGGGCGACTTCCACCGCGTGAGAATCTGCCTCAAGAAAGGCTTGGATCCGAATGCCGCGGCGTTCGACGACGACGACGACTACGCACGAGAAGACACGCCCATGATATGCGCCGCGCGGTGAGCGCTGTGGCCTTGGCTTTGGTAGACTGGCTTCGGTTGTGGCTGATACGTGGATGTGGACAGGGGTGTGCCGTTGAGGCGAGACCGCAAGCGCCACGTCAGGACGCTGGAGGCGCTGCTGCACTTTGGAGGCGACGTGAACAAGTGGAACTACGTACGTCAGATGAACTGAAGCTAGCAGTATCAGTCGCTACGACTTATATGCTGGTTGTATTGGTATTTGTACACTATAGTTGGAGCAGACGCCGCTGTACATTGCGTGCGAGAAGGACGCTCTCCGTGTCGCCCAGTGGCTCGTGACGCACGGCGCCGATGTGAACAAGAGCAACAAGGTCGGCGTCACGCCGTTGCTGTGTGCATATCGCAACGCGAACGTCGCGATGGTCAAGCTGCTGCTGGAACATGGCGCCAAGGCCATCGATCCGCCTCACAATTTCAGCCGCATCAAGGTACGTGTTCGTTCGTTTCCTGAGCCACGCGATCCCTTGACTCATACTCTGTGCTAGTTTCCTACGATCTCCAAAGAGCTTTTAGGAGAAAATGCGGATCGGCAAGACTCGAGCGACAGTGATTCCAGTAGCGAGAGTTCCAGTGAGGATGCAACGCAGCCTTCTGCTGGGGCAAGGCCCATCAGCTCCCGTGTGTTTCTTCGTCCGTTGTGGAAGCGGCGCCCGAAGGCTGAGTCTCTTGAGAAGACGGAGGCTGCCGAAGCTGAACCACCAGCAGCACCAGTGACAGTGGCTCCACAGTCAACAGCAGAAGAGCTCATGCGAAAAGAGATGGAAGAGTATGCCCGTCGCCAGCAGGAAAAGCGAGACGAGCTGCTTGGAGATCTTGATGAGGAGCGACGTATTCAGGAGCAGAGCGAGTACCGAGAGAAGCTGGCTGTGGACAACGCCAAGCGCAAGCACAGGCGCCAGCTCAAGCGAGAAAATGCCACGTACGACAAATACATCGCACGCGTGGAGCAGAAGCGGCTCGAGCACTTGGCGCCGCTGCAGCATCTCCAAGATCAAGGAGAGTCGAGACCAACAACGACAGGAAGTCTTCCTAGCGGAGCACTGCGGCTGCGCTGGAATCAGCAACACGACGGAGACCCAGCAGCAAGAAGACGAATCCAAACGGCGGCCTCGCGGGTGGGACGGCCAACGTGGAAGTCTCAGGAATTGTCTGCACTGCAAGCGGTTTCTTCGCACAAGTCAAAAGGAGGCGACATCGATGACAAGATGATGCAGCAGTGTCGACAGATCTTCGACACGGTGCAGGCCTCGCGACAACGACGCGAGCAGCTACGCACGGCTTACACAGCGCCAATCCCAGTCATCAAGAGCGAGCAGCCTGAGAAAAACGAAGCACAGAAGGCCAGAGGAGGAAGGCGAGCTGCCACGGCTTACAGCGACAATGATGAAGTCGAAGTCGAATAGACGGAAAGGACAAGAGAGACCGAGTGGGGCAAGAGGAGCGAAGCGGGAGAAGAGAGACGGTCCCAAGCAGCTCCTGTGTCTGGATAGTCTCCATTGTGATGCGGTCTCAAGATGACGGTCTCCGATAGTACAGTATTTAGAACAATCCAATAGACTGACAGTGGGTTGCGAAACGACGCGACGGCTCCAGAGCAAGCAACCGCCCACGCCAACCTCCTGCACTGCACAGACAACGAAGGACCCACGCTGCGGAAGCACGCAAGTCAATCACCATGAGCGCCATCTCCCCACACTACCAGGACGAGGTTTGTGACGCTGCCATAGTGGACACTTGAGGGTGAGAAAGGCCTCACTGACAACCTTCATACTGGCAGATCACCAAGTTCCTCAAGTTCTTCCGGTCGCGGGCGAAGACGCATTTGGAAAACGTCGAGGCCGACTTCGAGGACACGCGTTCGGATCGGTGAGCCATCCCAGTCACATCCAAGATAGTAGGGGGGGGCGACAACTGACTCAAAGCTCTTTGTTCGCTCTCTACAGTCTGTCATCGGATGACGTGTACAGCCAGAGAGACGTCCAGAGTGCGCTCAGCTCGCTGTGCTTCGCCGTCCAAGTACGTTCATTGACTATGGGGAAGCTGGGTCATAGAGTTGAAGGTCTCACTTGTCGTGTCTGTCGTCTCGTAGGCAAACGTGCGCAGTGAGCTGCAGGACACAGTCAACATGATGGCGCTGCTGCTGCGCCAGATCTTCGTCGAGGCCGAGAACAGCGTGCGTCGATGGAAGCTCAGCCGCTGAATGAACATGGTTTTAGTATTGACATGGGGCTTTGCGTGGATAGAAACTGGCGCTGGAGCTGGATATTGGCCAAGTGGAAGACAAGGAGCTGCTGGAGAAAGTGGAGAAGCTGACTGTGGCCGAGTGGGCGGACGAAGAGGCCGTGGCATCGGCCAAAGGCCGGTCCAAGAAAGGCGCCGTTGGTGCCAGTGTGAGTCCAGCCAAGCTCCTGCAGCAGCAGATGCAGAAGCAGCACGAAGAGGAGCTGCGTCAGGTCAAGCGAACGCAGGAGCAACTGGGAGACGAACACACCAAGGGCATGAAGCAGATGCAGAAGAAGCTCCACGAGGCTCAAGACAAGATCGATGAGCTCACGTTCAAGCTGGAGGACATGCAGAAGCACATCTCGCAGACCAAGCAGTTCCAGAGCATGAAGACCATGGTGGCCCAGAAGAACCAGCAGCTCACGGAGCTGCGTCGCCGTCTGCAGCGATACGAGCCGGACGACGGCAACGACGAGGATGGTGGCAAGCACGCCGACGAGGACGACGACTGAGCAGTGCTGTAGAGCCACAGGCCTTGGCACACAAGAGATGAAACATATACAAAGATGTGTGTGTGGTTCCCAACAGAGGCGTCGAGGCGCACAGCGTTCCTTCCCTCAAGTGTCCATTTCCAACAGATACTTAGCTAAACAAGAAGAAGCGACCGGCGTCCGTCGTTCTCTGTGCGGGGTTTTCCTTCACTTGATACCAGCCACGCTCGCCAATCCACGCGACATCGACATCGAGATCGCGCACGTGGGTCGCGCCATGGCCGATCGACAACAGGCGGTAGGTTCGTTCTCCAACACGGCGGCAGCAGTGACTCTCGGAGGCCGAGCGCTTACAAGCCGAGCTTGGTGCGGCGCCAGTGACGACGCTTGGCGTTGTACTTGATGGTGTTGCCCGTGCGGAGACGGATCCACTGTGGGATCGGACGGTTCTGCTTCAGCTTCTTGCAGAGCGTCTGCTTGGTACGGAACGACTTTTGCGAAGGCTGAGGACACAGCAACACGCATCAGTCGGGATCGCTCAAGCAGGACATCTCGCCGTCACACAGGCCCAAGCGCATGCCACATCATCCATTTGGAAGCAGCTCGTGTCTCTCTGTCTTTCTGTTTCTGTCTCCCGGACGCCGTCTCGGACGCAATTTCAACGCTCCGGAGACGCAGCAGCTACATATCGCGTACACTGTCGATCTGCTATCCGTACGCTGTCATATCGTCGCTTATGCGGCATTCACACCGCGATTTTCGCCTCAAAATCGCCATTTTCCCTGTCGACTGCTGTCCGCGAACTCGCTATTCATGGGGTCCTCTCATCACCAAACTGGATCATCTCGCGAAGCGCCTTCCACGAGGACATTCAGAGAGACACGGCGCTTCCAGTGGACGCTGTTTCGGCATGGATGCAATGTACCAGGGGCGTGTATGCGGCGCGCAATCGCCATGGCAACGTACCATTTTCGAAGAGCTTGGTGCTGTTGACGCCAATGAGGAAAATTACAACCACCACTTCCAGTAGCGTAGCTGCTCAGGCCCAGAGCAGTGGGGGCCAACCAGCCATGGGTAGAGGGCCACTATTCAGACGAGCCAGAGTACTTGCCGGTCACTCGGAGCCCTAACCATTCGCGATGCGTATTTACGGAACCCTCGTAAATAGAGTGGACCACACGTAGAACCAGAAACATGTACCCACCATGTATCAGACTCAGGGTTCTCTAATCAGGTCAATATCATTGTCTGAGTCGGGTGGTTTTCTCGATGTGAAGACGAACGGCCGACGCAGAGAAGAAAAGCAGCCACTCACGCGACCGGTCCTCGTATCTCATAGCTAGACTCCGCGCGTCGTGACGCCGCTCGCAGTCAGGTATGTGCGTCGCCAACTCGCCCCATGCACTGTCCACACTATGGCGGTGGTATCCATGCCCTCGCGGTTTCGATCCGCTCATCCAAAGTGGAGAAACTCGGTCTCCAACTGACGTCACTTTCCTCTCTTAATGTGCCCAGTTGACCGACTTCCATGGCCACTAGAGCGTCGGACGCCGACATACAGCAGCCGAATGACGACGTGGACGAGTCGGAGCGGCGCGACAGCCTCACGGGCAGCGCGCGCGGTGTCAGAGCCGGCGGCAAGTCGCGCCCGTCGTCGTCCGGCAGCCACGACGGCAGCCTCGGCAGCAGCTTCTACGGCGGCGCGCACCGCACATCCATCTTCAGCCGCATGTCCAGCAATGTAAGCAACCAAGGCGGAAACGCAGGGCTGCGAGACACATTTTTCGGCAAGTCACGGCCCGATCCGCTCGAGGAATCCGCCCATAATGAGTTCAATCTGACTGTGATCGACGAAGAAGGACTGATCTCCAAGCCCAGTCAGGAGATCATCGTGCCGCAGTTACGTGGCTGCTGTGGCGGTGTCCGCACGTGGTCACAGGCCGGCTGGATCGTCGTGGGTATCGCCGTGGTCGTGGTGCTCGCGACGTACGTCGCGACGCTGTTGTCGCCCAAGCTCGACGGCTACACGATCGACCCGGGGCTCGTGCTGGGCTCGCTGCAGACGCTTGTGCTGTGCAGCGTCGTGGTCATCACGTACCACGGAGTGCACATCTTCCAGGCGCATCCTAACCCGATCATCCTGTACAAGTGCCTCATCGACATCCTGCTGGCCATCCGCTTCCTCCTGGACCCGTGGCTGCTACGCATGGGCGTGTACGAGTCCAATGTGGTCGAGAGCTGCTCGTATCTCTCGGGCTTCACGCAGTTCCTCTACTTCTCGAGTGACTGCTGGTACTTCGCGCTCATCGTCGACCTGTACAAGTCGCTCACGAATCCGTTTACGAGTGTCGAGGCCGACCGCAAGAAGTATGCCGTGGCCGTTTGCGTCATTGGAGTGCTGTCTGGCGTGCTCGTGGGCTCTGTCAAGAGCTTCCATGGCTTCGCCGATGGCACGTACTGCTGGACGAACCGCGGTGACACGTTAGAGCGCAACTTCTGGCGGCTCAACGTCGCCAGTTGGACCGTGTTCTACGACTGGATGATCGTGTTCTACCTCTCCGGCATCGCTGTGCTGGTCTACGGTGTCAAGCGCCTGCGCTCCGGACTCAAGCTCACGCTGGACTCTCGTCGAGAGATGCTGCGCAACTCGGCGATCTCCATCATGAGCTTCACGGGCTACTGGACCATCGCATTTTCACTGTACGCCATCAGTTTCTCGGCGCGTACCCACTATGAGAAGGTAGAGCGTGACGGCAAAGAAGTGTTTGTAATGTCCCCGAGCAAGGTCTTCCGGTCGTACAGTTACACACTAGCTGGGCGTGGCGTCGTGGACTACTTTGTGTGGTTCATGATCAACCAACCGTCGCTCATGAAAGCCCACTGGATGAAGTTCTCGTCCGAGTCGGCAGACAAGAAGTTCAGCGCGCAGCTCAACGCATCGCTGCAGCGCGAGCTCATCTTCTTCACCATCGAAGGCATGACGAAGGCTGTCCAGCAAGCGGACGAGGAGCTCGTGTACAAGCGAGGACGGTCACCGACGCAGGAGCTCGTGCTCAAAGGGGTCCCCGAAGAGGAAGAAAAGGACGAAGAACGCGATAGCCACTCGTTCGCCACGCCATCAAGCGTGCCGGTGATGAACCTGAGCTACGCATCCAGTGAAGCTGGATCCGAACGCCCGTCGACTAGCTCTTCACAGCCACCAAAGAACCCTCTGAGCTCCAGTTCGCCACCTCCGTCATCCGATCCAGGGCGTCAGAGTTTCCTGTCAAAGATCGGCTTTGGACGCACAAACGAACAGACTGACAGTGGGCTTCCAGGATTGAAGCTTCCTGTCGACGCGCTTCCTCCACCTGCCAGCTACGTCTCACAACAGAAGATCAAGTTCACACCCTACAAAGCGGAGGCATTCGCGGAGCTGCGATCAGCCCACGGTATCAAGACGGAAGCGTTCCTCAAGTCTTTTGAAGCGAGTACGAAGCCCAGTATCAGCGAAGGCGCAAGCGGCGCGTTCATATTCTTCAGCGGAGACAAGAAGTTCATCGTCAAGTCGATGGCCGAAGAAGAGTGTCGGTTCCTGTGTGATATCGCTGAAGAATACGCCGAGTACCTGATCAAGAACCCGTGGTCGTTCATCACCAAGTTCTACGGCTGCTTCAAGATCACGCTGTACGAGAAGAAATTCTACTTCGTGGTGATGGAAAACCTGTTTGATGTGATGGAGCAGGGAGTGGCCATCCACCACCGGTACGATATCAAGGGATCGTGGGTGAACCGCAGCTACAAGCGTCCACGACGTGGCACCAAGGTCAAGTGTCGCCACTGCTCGATGCAATTCAAGGTCGGAGCCAGCAAGATGGCTCTGCAGTGTCCGAACGTCGTGGGGATCCACGAGCCGAACGTCGTGCTCAAGGACAACGACCTCCGTACGCGAATGCGCATCGGCAGTGAGCAGGGCAAGGAGCTGTACGAGCACTTGCGAGAGGACTCGCTGTTCCTGTGCAGTCTGGGCATCATGGACTACAGTCTGCTCATGGGCGTGACCGATATCGAGTTCCTGGTCGATCCACCGCCTCCACAGAATGCAGAGAGTGAAGAGGCTGCGTACGAGCGACGCAACACGGTCAGCAGTGCCATCCTTACGCCTACGACGTCGACCGTCGGCTCTGGCGACAACCACAAGTCACGCGCAGACACTGGCAGTGGTACGGACAGCTCGTTTTCAACCGTGGATTCGTTGGATGCGCCGTCCTTCGGTCAGCTCGACGGTGGTCGACCAGTGCTGCCGAGCATGCTGGAAAATGGATCGTTCCAAAGTCGTAGTAGCACGGCCAAAGCCATGGCGAGCTTCAGCGCTCGCTCATTGGGCTACAGCCAGAGCTCCAGTCTGAGCCTCACTGGCGACGACAGCGGCAGTGGCAGTCGAAGCACGACTAGGCGGAACACAGGGGCGACCGAAGGAATGCCGATCGCTCCCCCACACGACAAGAAGTCCATGCGCAAGAGCGAGCGCGTGTTCGGCCCGGGCTTCTACTACATCGGCATCATCGACATCCTGCAGCAGTGGAACACCCAGAAGAAGGCCGAGCGGTTCTGGAAGGTCAACTTCCAGCGGTGTGACCCGAACGGCCTCTCGGCGATCGATCCCGTGCGGTACCAGAAGCGGTTCGAGGCCAAGTTGCGCGAGATCATCGCGATCCCCAAGGACGTGCGGCAGCGCATGTCGTCGCTGGGCGTCGATCTACCTGCGTCGCCATTGCGTGGTCAACGCCGCAGCACGGGTGGCCACATTGCGGGTCACGGCAACGCTGAGGTAGTCACCGGTCGCCAGAGTCTGGATCTTGCCGGTGTGACGATGGCCCCTGTGCACGATGACATGGACGATGATGAGGACATGCTGGGCCTGGAAGACGGCAGCCGCCGCCACGCGGAGCCGATTCTCGTGCGGATCAACAGCCAGCAGCGGCGGCTTCTGAGCGTGGGCGGCAGCAGCCGCAGCCACAACAGCATCACGGCCGTGTAGGGGACAAGAGGAAGACGACGAAGGAGACAGAGCAGCTATTCAAGTAAGAAGACAAGACTCTTAGAAAACGGTAAAGACGGAATACAGAACTCGAGCAAGATCAGTTGGTCCATGGAACGACGGCGGATTGTTGGACATGCGCCATGAACCCTGGAACATCCAGGGTCAGCGACTGTTGGGACGGGCGTCCATATTGGATGAGGGAAGTCGTGGAAACGTGTCTGCACTCTCTTCTTGATCTCTTGGACCAAGAGATCGAGAAGAGAGTGAGATCGAGTTCATGACGGCGCGACTGAGACCGTGGAATGCAGAACCCGTTAGTTGAAGTATATCTGAGTCAGATCAGTTATGTGATCTTATTCAAATCTGAGGATCGCGTCTATCCAGTTCCAGTTGGCGCCACTCGAACTCTTCTGGTCCATCGTTTAGACTTGGTTCCGTGCTGTCAGCGTTGAAGCCATCTGGCGCCATGCGTGGCATCTGGATGGATGCGATTGCCTCCTTGTTTAGACGCATGTGGCGCCAACCAGCAAAGACGTGTGTTGGCTCGGAACCCAACTGGAAGCCGGACTGCTTAGACCACCTGGCCCATGGCGCGTACTGTGTCAGTGGTCGCTGGCGCCACGGCATTTCGTCCCATATCAGCAGTCTAAAGTCTAAAGCGCGTCGCGTGCGTCCGCCCCGCTTCTCCGTCCCCCCACTGTCCTCAGCCAATATTCGTTCCGGCTTGCGCAGTGCAAATCGCAAATCGCAAATCGGTTCCGCCACATTGGTTCCGGACGACACTAGACAATAATCCGTTCCACGACGGCCCTCAGACCCCAACGGAGCTGCTCGCCAGAATGGGCTACACGTCGGACGCAAGTCGCAGCACGGTCTCCGGCGCGCTGCTCTTCGACGAGGACGCGCTCGCGTCGGTCCACAAGCCTCGCTCGGCGTCCGCCGCTCTGCCCATGGCGCGTCCTCCCCCGCCATCCCTACGCGCGACGGACTCGGGCTTCCGTCCAGGCCACACGAGCAACTGCGCGTCACGATACGCGCGTCACCGCCGCCACAGCAACAGCAGCGCAAGCAGCAGTCGCAGGAGAGCGAGCAGCAAGGAGAAGGAGCCGTGCTTCTTCGTAGGAGAGATAGACGCCGACAATGAGCTGCTGGCGTCCGTGGTCGTGCTGGGCCGCGACGGCGGCGTGACCACGACCAGCTCGCGCACGACTACCACGACCACCGCGTCCAGCGACCGAGGCTATTCACGACCAGCGTCGACGTCCACGCGTGCACAGCGCTCAGCGTCGCTGCCAGTGGCGCACGCGCCGTCGACGCTGCGTGGCGACTCGCAGCGATCTCAGGGGTCCACGCTGCCATCGCAAAAGACCAAGCGCCGTAAGATGGTGACGTTCAAGAACGCATACGAGCCAGAGATCATGCCCGACCGCAGGCCCAACGTGCAGAGCTACGACGAGCTGCTGTTCAACGTCGGCGGGCTGTACCACACGCTGTCGTACCTCCACGACCCGGACTATCTCGACGACGCGGACGCCGGCACGGACACCAACTCGGACAGCGACCAGAGCAGCAGCGACAGGCAGATGCAGCTGGAGCGGTCCATGCAGCTCATGATCGCCGAGTTCCTGTACCGCTCGGCCGTGTACCTCGGGTACCCTCCGGACGACAACGTCTGGGTGCCTGGCTTCCGCGAGAAGAAGAAGTTCTCCTCCAACGACGTCAAGCGCTGGCGCCGGCTCGCCCACTTCAACTGGGACGAAGAGGAGGCGGCTTTCGAACAGCAGAGGTCCCAGCGACGAGCTCTGGCCAACGAGCGAGCGAGAGAACGAGCCCACACCGGAGAGCGAGCCAGGGCCTCGTCCACGGGGCTCCGAGCCACTGTGAGTGACTGGCTCCACCGCCGCACGAGCACCCGTGAGCCTGTGGCCGTGCCGACGGTACCAACGTCCGTGTTGGAAGACAAGCGGCTGCCTCCGCTCGTGCTGGAGCCTCCACTCGTGTCCAGTGCCACGGACCTGTCGCGTCTCGTGGAGATCGCCAACTCGTGCATCTCGTACGGCGCGTTCCGCTTCTCTGAGCGTCAGATCCGCAAGCTCTGCAACGTGCCCATCAAGCACTACTAAGCATCCGTAGCCTCTCGTTTGGAAAGAGGCCTGTCCGTCCGTCAGTCACTCCGCTGCTACAGTAAAGTGGCGTGTGTGTTGTTATTCGTATGAGCGCGTGTAGGTGTGAGAGAACGAGAGCTGTCCGTCCGTCTCCAGTGTCAATGCGTGTCGTTGTGCAAAACCATTAGTTATTTAATATAAGTCGACGCTCTCGCTTACCGTTCTTCCAGTCGCCCTGATGGAGATACCGCCGTCCTTCTACTGTACTTGTTCCCATTTCGTTCTCGTTCTTGCATTGCGGGAGAGAGAGAGAGAGTGGTGACGGAGACGCGAGTCCTCTCGTGGGTGAATAGATAGAATACACTGCATCCTTCGATCGGATGCGTTTGATGGGCCCCACGAGCAGCTTGTCGTTGTCGTCGTCATCTTCATCTCCTCGCCTCGGCTTGTGTCTGCTGGTCTCTGGCATTTAGATCCATCCGTCCTCTTCCACGAGCAGCTCCAGCGTCACGAGCTCTTCCATGTCCTCGTTGCTGAACAGCGAGTCGCCGGAATTCAGGCAACAGTTGATCACTCCACACAGCATCTCCATCTTCTCCATGTCGATCGTGACCACGACCTCATCGTCGTCCGTCTCCTCTTCTGTGATGGACGAGCTCGAGTGGCTGCGGCCGTTGCCCCCGGCAGCGTCCTTGCCTGTCGTCGGCGCCACGCCGTCAACGGTCGTGATCTCCTCCTCTCGCCAGTCGTGGCGAGCCAGTCGTCGCCACATGCGGATCTCCTCGTTCGAGATCGACACTTTCTGGCCGCGCTTCGTGGTCGTGCCGCGCACGAACGCCATCGACCGTTCCAGGAACTCGGCCACCTTGACGGCCGTGCGGCGCTGGTCGTGGGACGCAAACTGGCACACCCGCACCAGCACGTCGTCGTAGCTTTCCAGGCCGATGTACGCGCCTTCGGACGGCGTGTACGCGACCTTGTGGCTGAAGCGGATGTGCTTGTCGCCGAACACGTTGCTCTCGTCGGGCAGCGGACTGGACGGGATGTTGTACTCGTCGCCGCTGCTGTCGCCCTTGCGCAGCATCTTGGTGGCCGACGCGCGCGTGATGCTCGTGCGGTCCTTCTCCAGATCCAGATCGATGCTGCCGCGGCCGTACAGACGCGCCTGGATCGGCAGCTTGCGCCAGATCTTGGAGATGAGGTGCGTCGGCTGCTGCGGCTCCATGAAGTCCATACTCACGGAGCGGCGGCTGAAGCCACGCGTGCGTGGAGCACGCGAGTCTTCGTACGAGTCTCCGTCCTCGTCCGTGTCCGAGTCGCCCCAGTTCGACGTCACAGTCACGCGGTTGCTACGGCGTGGCTTGACGATCGTGGCCACGTCGTCCACGATCATGGTGGACGCGCGGTTGGTCGTGCGGGTCTTCTCCTGCTGACGCGCCGAGAACGAGTACGAGTTGGACGAGCTCACGGGCGCTGTCGGCTGCGTCACAGCCGAAGACGCCGCGCGGCTGCGAGCCGAGCCTTCGCGGCTGAGCTGGTTGTTGGGACGCGCTGTCGTCGCCGTGTTGCTGCGTGCGCGTGCATTCGCCAACGCGTTGACCTGGGCCTGGGCGAGCGCCTGCGACTGGGAAGGCGCCTGTGTACTCGCAGGCGTCTTGCTCTTGGACTGGGCGTCTGGCTCGAGCGTGCGTCCGCTGAGGCTTCGCTGCGGATGCTTGGGCGGCGCCTGTCCGCCGCTGCTCTCCACAGGCCGGCTGCTCATGCTACGCTGGATCTTGGGTGTGGACTGCAGCGCGTGCGCGGGGCTCTGGCTGTACGACATCGAGTTGGAGCGGCCGTACTCGCCAGCGCGCGAGCCGTTGGACGGCGTGCCACGCGGCGTGGCGGCTGTGGCGCCGTACTTGACCGAGACCTTCTCGGCCTCCTTCTGCGCCTGCTGGGCCGACTTCTTGGCGCGGTGCTTCTCCTTCCAGGACGCAAACGAAAACGACGACCGGCGCTCCTTCTTGCCGCTGCCCTTGCCGTCGCTGAACATCTCGTCTGCTGCTGCGGCGGCGGCGGCGGCCAGGTCGGCGTCGGCGTAGCCCTTGGCGTTGAGGCTGGACGTGCGTCCGCCCGTGAGGCTGTCGCTGTTGCTGGTGGTGGACGGCGTGTTGGACAGCGAGAAGGACGCGAAGGCGCCGCTAATGGAGAACGAGCCGCTGCTGGAGCGACGCCCCGCCAGCGACGGCGGCGACTTGAGCATCTTCTTCATACCCGAGAGCAGGTCCTTGGCCTTGTCACTCATGGCGTGCGTCGGACGATCGGTCGGACTGATTGATGGATCGGATGGTTTGATTGATTGATAGACGCTGCCGGGAGATGGAGTGGCGCGGACTGATTGATTGATGGACCGAAAGGGGAGGAAAGCGGACAAGCTGCCTCGCGAGAGTCAGTTAGTCTCGTTTTCTTCCGCGCTTCTTTTCTCCTCTTCGTCCGCGATCCAGAGTCAGCGTCCGGAAATCCAGAGTGAGGAAGTGTCGTCCGGAGTCGTCCAGTGGCTGGATGGCTGCGGCGTCGCAGTTCAGGCGGTTTGACTGACGTTTGAGGCGTTTCCCAAGATGGCTCCAGCCGCGGGAACTCGAGTCTAAAGTGGCTGGCGCGAGGGGAGGAGGGATGGCTCCGAACGAATCCTCAATCAGGAAACTCAACTCACTCAGTCAAAAGTGACCCAAGAGCCCATTGACTGCGAGCGAAAGGACCCAGACCGACGGCCGTCGGGGCGACCGGCTGCGGAGGAGCGCTTCACGGCGAGGGGAACAAGCGAAGGGGGGCGAATCCAGTGGGTACACTGGCCAATTGTAACCAGCGTACCCATTTGACATGCGAAAGCGCACGCTGATTGGCGGAGGTCACACCTTGTTCTGCGATGGTTACGCTCGAAGTAACCGTGGCATGCTCTGATTCAACGGACAGTGGAGGTCTCCTCGTGGCCAACAACCTGGCAGGGAGATGCGCGAAAGGGATTCTATGGCGACCAGGAAGCCAAAGGGAACCACCAGGTAGTCACACAGTAACAAACAGGTTACGGTACGGTGGCACAGACAGAATACAGTACCGTAACTTCCCTCTCGAGACATGGCTTCGAAAATGGTCAAGGATTCCGTTGCATGCGTGCACGGTGTGGACACTGCACGCTTCTTCGTGGACTGTGTTGTCTGTCTCATGCGAGCCTCCAGCATACCACCACCAGCACGGTCTATGTCAAAAGGGAGAAATCCCTCGTCTGTATGCAGCGAATGGGAATGCAACCAGTTGCATGCTGGCATCCACATCCGTCAAACTGTCTGTCTCGCGGGCTTCAAGCAAGGGCGTGGAGAGGAGGAGAACGTTGTAGACCTCTGCGTGTAGTACGCTCGAGAATCTGTCGTAGATGCATGCATGGTGCTGCATTCTCTTGTGATGTTCTTCGCGTTCCTCGCTCGTCATTGGTCACGCGCGACGGAGGGCCTTGGATGCGCATGGCGCCTGGATGGCGCGTGCCGCATTTGGAGAAAAATGACCCAGTTTATTTAACCTGTATATATTCCAGGCCAACCTCTTCCACCCGTCTGTGTCGGACAAGCGCGAGCTGCTGGCACGCATGGATCCACGGCCACGACACGAGACGCGATTCCTGTCGAATTTCTCCGACGCACGACAAACAAGAACCTGTATGTAGCTGAAATCACGCCGGCGTCACGACTGCGGTCCCCACGTCATCAACGCGCACCGCTCAGTTGGAGGAGACGACGAACGGAGCCTGCTTCCTAAGCACGCTTGGCGCGGAATCGAGGAGCTGGAGGAGCACGGCTCTTACGGGTGGCGACCGAACGACCACGCACGATACGCTGGTGGATGGCGGCTTCCACGCTGTAGTAGTTCTTGATGTAGATCTTTGGGAGCGCGTACGACTCGTACACGGAGGCCTCCTTCAGATCACGGATCGCCGACTGGTCAACGATGTTACTGTCGTATCATAATTCCATGAGTATTGCTGTGCGTTTGGCTGTCAAGATTTCGAGCGAAAAAGCGCGCGCCACTCACCGCACAACGAAGCGCTTGATGGCCTTGTCCTTTGGCACGAGCTTGGCCGTGGACACACAGCACACGCGCTTGACGTGTCCGCGTCCCTTCTTGTTACGTCCGTGGTTGCGGCGCTTGACAGTCATGTTTTCTCCGTTGACTTTTTCTCCAAATTCGGGCAGTGACTGTGTGGGGAAGCGACCGCATCGCGCAGCGCCTCGCCGCCACCAACTTCCCTCGGTATACAAACCACCAATCAGCGCCAGCAGACACACACCCATTGGACGAAACACCAGCGACCCAAAACACACACGGCAGCAAAACCCAAAATTCCACACTATAGGACACTGAAGTGAGGGACATAGTGACATTGGCTGTGCGGCCTTGGGCACGGCGAGAATGGAGGACGCCATGACCATGGCCATGGCGGAGCATGTCGATGGGCATTGCTGGACATGGATTATTATATGAGAGGTAAGATGTACGGGGACTATGAGGAAGATCGCATTGGGCGTGATGGTATTCACGGGTTTGTAAAGGAAGGAGAGGCCAGAGTCTAGTAAATTCTCGTCAATATATTCGACGGGGCGGTGTGGTGTTTGTCGTCTTTCTCTCGGTGTCTACCTCCCGTCTTTCGTACAGCGCAATGCCCGACTAGGAGGCATCTACTTCACGTGCTTCATGATCTGCGGGACAGACTGTTCGGACAACCAGACAGGCAAACACAACGTCAGCATCGTGGGGTGATACCGTAGTGGACACCACAAAGCGCGGTGCGGATCGAGGGAGACGTACGCATTTGTCGATGCAGTGGAGGAAGTCGAAGTACTGACCGTCGCAGGCGCCGACGCCCTTGGCCTTGATGCGGTCCACGCACGCCTGGTACTTCTCGAAGTACGCCGAGCACTTTGGCTCGCAGGCCTTGCGGATCTCTGGCATGACGTCAACTGGCTCTTCTCCCGACTACATACCACACACGGACATAATCAGCATCTATTACGACTGCTTCTTCATGCGACCCACGGCGGCGCCGTCGACGGCGGACGCGCGCCATGGTTCACGCCACCACGCACCATTGTTTCCTGGTTATTCGCACAACTGATCCTCCGGGGAAAATGGACGGCTGACCCGAACAAAACCCTCGGAACCACCGGTATTACCGGTATTTTCAGCCTGAAGTAGCAATAGAGCACACAGACATGCACCGCCCGACAACTCACTGACGTAGCACCCTCCAGCTCAACAACTCAAAACCGTAATACCGTATAAGCCAACAGGACGAAACGCATAGGCATTGGGAACATGCATAACAGATGAAGATCATGCGACGACGGTGTTCGTCGTGGTGGTGTGTTCGTGTCGGTATCTCCATAAACAGCCAGGATGGTCAGAAGGTCGGCCTATCGTTGTTCGAACAGGCAGGTGGTCCACCTGCCTGAACCGCTCTGAAGTAGCGCTATGGGCTTTTTACGTAAATATGATTCGTAAATACGACATTTTGGTGGTGGGTTTTGGCGCTTGAGGAGCTGCGGCCGTGAGCGGCTCCGAAGATTGTGGACCGGAACAAGCAGGAAGCATCGCCGTATCCCCTCACCGCCGTCGTCGATATGCTGGCTCGTAGTGTCCGCGCGCTCCGCGCGTCCGTGAACAGCAGCGCCTCGCGCTCTTTCCGCTCATCTGCCGTCGTGCAGAGCGGTGGTAACTTCCCACAGGTAAGTTTTCTGTCGACGATCTGGTCCCTGGAAGCGTCGGACTGAGTGCTGACGTACGTCCTCCGTCTGCACCACCAGCACCGTGACACGGATGACAACAACATCGACACAGCGTTCGACTTCACGCCGGACAACTATACGCGCGTGCACGCCATTCTGGACCGTTACCCGGAGAACTACAAGGCGTCGGCGATCATCCCGCTGCTCGATCTGGCGCAGCGCCAGCATGGCGGCTGGCTGCCACTTGCCGCCATGAACAAGGTCGCGCGTATCGTGGACGTCAAGCCAATCCAGGTGTACGAGGTTGCGACCTTCTACACCATGTTCAACCGCGAGAAGGTCGGCAAGTACTTTATCCAGCTCTGTGGCACCACGCCATGCATGATCTGTGGCTCGGAGGAGATCAAGAAGACCATCGAGGACAACCTCGGCATTAAGGAGGGCGGTACGTAACCCGCACTTGCAGGGGATGCCGTTGGTTATGCAGTTGCTAATGCTTTTTTCTATCTAACAGAGACCACCGCTGACGGCAAGTTCACGCTGCGTGAGGTTGAATGCCTCGGTGCCTGCTCGAACGCCCCAATGGTCCAGATCAACGACGACTTCTACGAGAACCTGTCCCCAAAGACGGTCGTGGAGCTGATGGAGGCTTGCAAGCGCGACCAGCCACCACCGATGAACAAGTGGGGTTCGCTGCCAATGAACGGCCAGCTGTCCTGTGAGGGTCCTCAGGGAAAGACCTCGTTGAAGTGGGAGAAGCACCCGCCTGCCGGTTTCCGAATGCGTCCGGACAGCGAGCTGCAGCCAAAGGTGGACCCTGCCAAGATCAAGGAGGAGATGCTGTACTAGAAGGCGGGATCAGGGGCGACTTCGATCCGAATGGACAGCTTCGCCACTGCCCACCGAGTCCGTGTCGTGTCATGTCCGCCTCTTTCGTTACTCAATAAAATAAGTGCTGAACAAATGCGTGTCGTGATTCAAAAATGGGCTTCTTCTACGTTGCGGTAAACTGATGCACTCGTGTAACAGGTCTGTATCCAATAAACAGTCGCTCATTTGCCGAAGATAAGCGACCTGCAAAAGAGCAGCGACGACGCGGTCGCCCATCCGACGACGTGACCTGTGAGCAGGCCAATGCAAGTCACCGCAGTGTAATCGGACGCCGAGACAATCTCCTGAGGTTTTCTCGGCGATCTATCCCCAAGGAGACTCGACCGTTTGTCTTCGTCTCCGAGTTTACGGCAGTAGTAGACGCCTGCAACCGCGACGACTGCCAACTCCACGGTCAGCGTATTGCGGAAGCTGCCGATCCAGCCGAAGGAATGGGCACCAGCTCCGCAGAAGCCCGTCACAAGCGATAGTATCAACGGCGCCAGCTTCGCGAGAGACTCGCTAACTTCGGGCTTGAGCGAGTGGCCGTAGAAGTCGTAGAGCTTGCGCTTCTCTTCGTCTGCGAGAATCTCGTACGCTTCAGAAACAACCATAGCAACCGTCAGGGCTCGTATCCACCGCTGGCAGCAGCTCCACTCGCTCACTGACCTTGCTTGATAGCCTGGAAATCCTCCGGAGCCGCATTCGGGTTTTTGTCTGGATGGTACTTGAGCGCGAGACTGCGATAGGCCTTCACAATCGCAGTGGTGCTGCAGCATTCACATCCACATTCCATCAGTCATCCGCTCGAGGATCGGCTTTTGCACCGAAATTCCGCGCCGCTCACCTGGCGTCTCGGTCCACTTCAAGCACGGAATAGTAGCAAGAGGAAGGCTGGAATCGCGTCATTTGCATGCAACGCCCCCTCCGCGCGTCTGTTGCCTCCGTCACCCACGCGCGATCCACAAGCAGCGCCGCCAATTGAGCTCCTGCTGCTTTCTTCAAGACAAGCCGTTCACGTCACATGGGCGGTCCCATTCAACTGCGTGGACCACACGATCTCCAATAACAGCCAATCATACTACCGTACTTAGTTCTTTCTCCAATATCATTGGCTATATATGTTACTCTGTGTCGACCATCACTCCGGTTGCTGCGGGCCTGGGTTGCTGTTCGCGAAGAAGGCTGACTGGAAACCCATATTTACCCATTTCCCCGACCGACACCGTCAAGACAGCACGAGTATGAGCTTCGCGGATTTCGCGGCGGGCGGCGGCGGCGCACGCGGCACGATGGGCATGTCGAACGCCATGGGACAGCGTGGCGGGAATGCTGGGCTTTCTATGGGCGCGAGCGGCGGTCTCAACGCCGCTGGGAAGCCCAACAAACACGTGGAGACGGCGACGCTCAAGCTCGAGCAGTTCCAGCGGCAGGTCGTGGCCATCAAGCGCGCGGCGGCCGACGCGCAGAGCCAGCAGACGCACCTGGCGAGACGCAGCTCGAGCTCGGCGTCGATGGGCCACGCCGTGGACGACGACCTCCACGACCGGATACGCTTCGCGTGTCTGCTGCAGCAGGAGATCGCCAAGGCGCTGGCGCTCATCCCGCAGGACGCCACCAACTCGCTGATCAAGCGCAAGCTGTGCAAGGACTTCGAGGCGATTTCCACGCAGCTGGAGACTGCTGTGGTGAAGATCTCGGCGCGCGAGCAGGCGCTGCAGGACGCGCTCATGCTGGAGCAGCAGCACCAGAAGCACGAAGGCAAGATCGTGGCGCAGCACCAGGGCCAGGTGCTCGAGTTCGAAGAGCTGGAGAACGAGATCGCTCACAACGAGGCGCTGATCGAGGAGCGCGAGAAGGATCTGGCCAAGATCCACAAGAGTGTCGCGCAGGTACACGAGATCTTCCGCGATTTGGCCACCATCGTGCAGGAGCAGCAGCCGGCCATCGACGACATCGAGAGTAACATCCACCAGTCGCTCGAGCAGACACAGCAGGGCCTCGCAGAGGTGCGGAAGGCCTCCGAGATGCAGCGTTCGTGCGTGATCCAGTAGAAGAAAGCTCCAGCAGAAAAAGCGAGAGAACGAAGGACGAGGCGGAAGGACGGGATGGGATGGGAAGGGATGGTACGATTATATACTGCCGGCAGGACGCCATTCATGATCTCCATGTTGCTGCATTTGTGCTTCCACGGCTCTTGGCGTGGACGTAGATTCACTGACGTACCGTCGTGGCTGTGAGTGGCTTTATAACCAGTGGCCACGATATCAGCGGCGGTTTCTTTTCGTGCAGATGCCAAAATTGGCGGCGGCGTTTCGCGCCACCAAGCTCGGTACTGCAAGTCGCGTCGGTCGATCCAGATACCTTCGCGATTCTGTGATCAGCCATGAGCGACGACTCCAGTCATGGTGATTCGGCAGATCCAGTGGTCAGCCAACGGCCGGTGTCGCGGGTTCAAGCGCTTGAGCGCCTCATCCACGACAAAGATCCAGTCGGCGAGGAGCTCACGGAGACGATCAGCGGGCTCAAGTTGCTGCAGGAAAAGCAGATCGCAGAGCTGAACGCGAAGGATTTGCTGCTGACCAGGAAGAACGAACGCATCGACGAGCTCCTGCAGCAGCTCAAGGACAAGGATATCCTCGTGCTCGCTAAAGACGCCGGTATTGCCCATCTTCATAGCAAAATCCAAGATCTGGAGGCTGAAGTTCAGGACTGCAGAGACCAACTCAGCAAAGAAGAGGATGAGTTCGCGATGCTCAGTGCTGCGATGGAGACGAAAGAGCAGCAAATGACCAAGAAGAACGACGAGATCGTGAGTCTGAAGGACGTGGAAAAGCAGCTTCACAAGGATGTCGACCGACTCCAAGTCCAGCTCCGCAAGTTGGAGAAGCAAGTCGATTTACTGCAACCAGAAACGATGGATGCGTGTCTGTCGCCGCGTAGCTTCAGCGAGAACCAGCTCATCCAGCTCCGGGACGACGCCATCAATGCCAAAACGAAGGAGATATGGCTTCTCACGGGCCAAAACGATCAACTCCGTATCCAAATGGACGAGCTGGAGGCCGAGCTGGAGACACTGCAGACCCGTTTTGTATCCAAGGAAAACGACGTGGCCAAGCGTGACCGCGTGATCGAGAAGCTCCAAGCCGAGATCGAAGCTCTAGAGGTTGCACGACAGCAAGCCGAAGGCCGTGAGCGCGCCATTGAGATCGCCACGACGCAGAACACCAAGCTCCTTCAAGCGTTGCAAGCTCAAGAAGTGCAAAGCGACGAGTTGAAGACCCGATTAGAACAATTGGAGTGTGAATGCATCCAGCTACGAAGCGCACATCGCCACCATCTCGAAACGTCAGCAGTGAATGAAGTCGAAGTGCTGCACAAGTCAAAAGAAGTCGAGCACAAGTCGAATCTATTGACCTCGTTGCAAGAAAAACTCGCTCGAGAGCGCAAGAATCTCCACGAGGAGCTATCGCAGGAGCGTATGAAAGCACAGCTGGAGGTCGAAAAGCTGCAGTCAGAGCTGGTGATGCGACGGAACAAACAGTACGAGCTGACACTTCGAGTGCAACAAGTGGACGCGCAGTTACACGAAGCGCGAGACGAGTTGGAGACGGTGAGTGAGACGTACATGGCGACGCAGCTGCGAATGGAAGAGGCCGAGCGTGTGATGCACGATGCCCTGGTGTGGAAGCGTGCGTTGGAAGACGAATTGGCGAAATGCCGTCGAGATGGAGACATGACAAGCAGAGAGCTTCTGGGGCAACTGCAGAAGGCGCAGATGGAGGTCGCGACGCTGCGTGGCCAGTTGAACGAGTTGAAAGAAACGCTACTCAAGAGTTTGGATCAACAGAAGAAGAAAGACTTTCAAATCCAAGATCTGAGGCGCACAGTCGACGCGAAGGATCAACTAGTGGTGGAGCAGAAGGAGCGAATCACGCGGTTGGTTCAGGAGATCGCAAAGGGAGGCCAGTGCAAAGCAGAGTCGGATCTGGAGAAGAAGCTGTTGGGGGAGCAGTTGGAGAAGATTAAAGAGCAAATGAGCGATGCCCTGCGCGAGTGCATGATGCAGCAGCGGCTCGTCGAGGACAAGTGGAAGAAGGCCGTGGATAAGTACAAGGCACTGGGAAGCGAGTTCCTGAGTGAGCAGAAAGGCAAGACAAAGCTACTGAAAGCGTTCTTGCACGCGTTTAGCGCCAACAGTAAAACCACAGACACGGTTACCACTTTCCTGGACCTGCGAGAGTGCTGGCTAGCTGACCATGATGCGGCAGCGGTGTTTGCAATGCTTGAAACTCAGTCTGCACTGCGCAAGACTCTCACGCGCGTGGATTTACGGTGCAATCGGCTGACTCAGGACTCCGTGAGGGGAATGGTCAGCTACTTTCGCAAGTCAGGCGCTCTGGGGTGCGTGCGTGAGCTCGATCTGCGCGCGAATTTCATCACTTTGGACGGCCTACGGTCGCTCGCGAGCGCGCTTGAGACAATGCCACTGAACACCGATGATCGAGTGATCGAGCGCCAACCACAACCTCTGTTTGCCAAGGTTATCGTTGCGAGTGGCGGGCGCATTGAGTGCTACCCCAGCAGTCATGTCGCCCCGAACGAGATTCCCGTCCTCACAGTGGACGTGCGCGAGAATGGCGATCCGGAGACTCTTCTGAATATCACGCCACAGCCAGGAGGCTCGATGCACAAGGCGTTGAATCGAAGACGAAGAGACGACAGCGAGACTAGCAGCGACGCTGTCTTGCAGGAGATCTACGGTGTGGATCTGGTGAATGCCTTCATGGGTGAATCCAAAACCGATTCCAAGACGAGTCGGCATCGACGCAAGAGCTCTGAACGCGTCGGAGCAGTTGATGTCGATGCTATACTCTCACCCGAGCGCAGAGCTGTTCAAACGCCACCCTCGCTGTTGCTGCCATCCCATTCGAGTCTCGTCGATGTATTTCCAGTCTCTAACAACAACCAGATCAGCGCCGCATCCTCTACTAACTCCCCGCGAACCTTCGGCTCACCATCCTTGGCTAGACCACCACTGCTGAGCTCGTCTGCCTCATTGCCTCGCTTGTCGTGATTTCGACGTCGCGCTACAGCTTCGCCACAAAGCGAGAGACGCGGTGTTTCGTTTCGTTCGCGATGCTACACGTCCAGACACTGCCGTCAGTACCTAGCGAGGGTCTCAAGCGATTTGAATTCAAGAAGCGGTGCTTACCGTTGGGCGTACTTCACCGCGCCTTCCGTTTCGACTGATGAGTGCACGAGCGCGTAGTCATCCAGCGTGCGGGTGCCCCGTGCGTCGTCGCGCTTCTTTCCTTTGATCGCGTCTCGGATGATCTGGAAACGGCGCGCCACAAGGGTCTGCAGGGCGTCAACAATCTGCAACTGCGCTGGGAATTCGTCCACAAGCGTCTTCAAACGGAAGCATTCACTCGCTGGCAGCTCTTCAATGGTCGCAGGCCGTGGCCCGGTGTTGGTCTGTTGTGATTCCAGCCATTGCAGCAATTCATCCAGCGCGAAAACCTGAATGAAGAAGGTGTACGCATCGATCGCTTCAACCCGCGCAGTCTCTCGCATGTAGTTCTTCCCCAGACCGCGCACTTGCTTGTCCGTGTAGATCGCTTCACCCGTCCCGGCGAGGCGCAACGTTGCCTTACCTTCAGCCGCCATCAGCTGCCGCCGTGCCTCTGTTAAAGGCATCACAACCGCGTCAGTCAGTCAGTTTACGTACTACCTGCATTTTCAAGTCATGACCACACCACTCACCCAGCATGCTTCGCACAGTTGCCTCGTGGATGACCACGCCGCCCACTTGCGTGCGCTTCGACTTGTTCCGCGTGGCGAACTTGCTCTCGTTGCGCAGCACCGTGAACACGCTGTGCTTGAGCACCCACGCGGGGGAGATCTCGTTGATCGCCGGCGACAGCTCCGCGATGTTGTGTCCAGGAGAGTTGATCAGCGCGAAGGGCATCTCCACACGCTGAGGTAACGTGTTGACACCGGTCGCGATGACCGAGTACTGTGCGTTCTGGAAGTTGCTGGGGAACTTGACGCAGCAGCCGAGGCCAAAGAAGACTCCCTCACCAGGAAACAGCTCCTGGTCTGGAGCCTTGAGCGTGTGATTGCTGCCGACATTGGCGCCGTAGCCCACGTTTCCCTTGCCCTCGGGCCACACACTCGCGATGAGCAGCGCCTGGTGGTGGAAGCCAACGAATGGGCCGACGAGGCTTGACGTGACTTCGCCTTCCGCGACTCCGGTGTTGGGCCCCAACACAGAGCTCATCACGATCCCATGGCGCGCGACGTGGGACGTATCGCACAGAAGCGAGTGCTCCACGAACGCGCCGTCTTGCACTTGGCAGTTCCACTGGACGATCGAGTCACGCACGATGCTCTTGCTGGTGATCGCTGTGGATTCATCCGATGTCGACAGAATGGTGGAGTGCACGACCTCCGAGTCTTGGATCGTCGCGTACGGGCCGATGAAACTGGACTGGATGGTTGCGCAGTGCATCACGCGCGCGTGGCCAGCGATGATCGTGCACTTGGACAGCACGGCACTGGCGTAGGCCTGCGCAAAGGTGTCGTACTCGGCAAGCAGCGTCTCGTCCCGGCGCTGCGTGGCGATAGCCGCCGCCATGCTGAAGTTCATGTCTGCGACCATGCGCAGGTCGCGGCCGCCGACTTCCACGCCGACATGAAGCAGGGCGCCGCTGCTGAACGACGAGGTCTGGTGGGCCATCGACACGCTGCCACAGCGCACAACGCAGGCAAACGAGCCCACGAGAGTGTCGCTGAGTGCCGTCGTGTCACGTACGAGCGCGTTGTCCAGTACGACGCAGTTGCGCAGCGTCGATCGGTAGCAGCCACTGGCGAACGTCACGCGCGAGTCGTCGATGGCCACGTCACGGTCGAAGACGCCGAGCACCACGAAGCCCTGGAAGTCGCAATCGCGAATGCGCGAAGCACACACGTCGACATCAGCGCGAGTCTTGTACACTCGCGTCCAGTCCTCCACTGGTGACCACGCATTCCAATGAGCCAACTATGGACGGCAACAGGCAAGCGGAAGGCATGCTCACTCACCAGCGTTACCATTACGCTTCAGGGCCTCGACCTCGCGCGCCGACAGCGCGTGCCACTCCCGAGAGAACTGCGCGTTGCACTTCTGGATGTATCGGACATGTGCGGACGTCGCCAATGTCTCGTAGAGCGCCGCCACGTGAGGCGACGTCTTCTCCATGGTCGTCACGGCGTCAAGTGGAAATGGGAGCTGCTGGACTGAATAGATGCTATTTCAGTACACGTCAGTCCCCGATCAGGTTTAGCTGACTCAGTATCATGTCTGATCAGAGATCAAGTCCCTTGTTTGATAGTCTTTATTAGGGACCGTCCATTCAAAGTGTCTTTATTATGGACCCTCAAATCCTACCAAACGAAAATGGCGCTACCAACAGCTCGCCGCAACCGCAGTCGCAGTCGCCAGCAGCGTCGCTCGCGCTCCAGATCGCCGTTCTCTGGGCTTCACAGTAAGCCACGTCAATCTCAGTCAACCTCGCGTCGGTCTTCACGTTGCAGCCGCAGTAGAAGCCGAGATCGAAGTCCCGAAAGTCGACGTCCAACAAGTCGCGCTGGGGGCGACCGCAGCGACCACAGCGGCCACCACGCCGCCCCAGCGACGCATGTGGTGCTTCCAGCCGCCGCGCATCGTGAGGAGCTGATCGAGGCTCTCGCTGCGCACCAGATCGTGATCTGCGTGGGCGAAACGGGCTCAGGAAAGACCACGCAGATCCCGCAGTATCTTCTCAAAGCCCTCACTACCACGCCGTCGCCACTCTCCACCGCAACAGCAACAGCAGCGGTAGACACGGGGCTCGGCGTCGTCATCACGCAGCCGCGACGCGTCGCCACAGTGTCGGTGGCGCAGCGCGTGGCGGAGGAGATGGGCCACCAGCGCCTGGCGACGTCGCCCGTGGGCTACACGATCCGCTTCGACGACCAGACCTCTGCGTCCACGCGGCTCAAGTTCGTGACGGACGGCGTGCTCGTGCGCGAGTGTCTGAGCGACGCCACGCTGTCCAAGTACGCCGTCGTGATGCTGGACGAGGCCCACGAGCGCAGCCTCCACACAGACATCCTCTTCGGGCTGCTCAAGCAGGTGCTCGCACGACGCTCCGACCTCAGACTGCTGGTGACGTCCGCGACGCTGGACACGCAGCGCTTCGCCGCGTTCTTCGGCTCTGTGGAGACCCCTGCGCCCATCGTGCGCATCCCCGGGCGCTCGTTTCCCGTCGACATCTTCCACTCGAAGCAAATGCAGATCATGGGACTGCGAGGCCCGCTGTCGCCGTACGTGCGAGCGGCCGTGGAGACGACGCTGCAGGTCCACTACTCGGAGCCCAAGGGCCACATCCTCGTGTTCCTCACGGGCCAACACGAGATCGAAGACGCGTGCTCGCAGCTGCGGCGACTGCACAACGAGAAGCGCCAGGCCGACGAAGACCATGGTGCCATGGAGCTGCGTGTGCTGCCGCTGTACGGCGCGCTGTCCGGGCGGATGCAGCGAGAGATTTTCGAGGCTGTGCCGTCGCACGTGCGGAAGGTGATTGTGGCGACCAATATTGCAGAGACGTCGCTCACGATTGACGGCGTCCGGTACGTGATCGACTCGGGCTTCACCAAGCAGAAGGTGTACAATCCAGAGAAGCAGATCGAGGCACTGGTCGTGGTGCCTATTTCCAAGGTCTCTGCTCAGCAGCGAGCAGGACGAGCGGGCCGCACGGCGCCTGGGAAGTGTTTTCGGTTGTACTCAAAGGTGTCGTACGAGGACATGCTGGACGAGAGTATTCCGGAGATCCAGCGCACGAACCTGGCCAATACCGTACTGTATCTGAAGGTGCTGGGTGTCCATAACGTACTGGGATTCGAATTCTTGGACCCGCCGGAGGAAGACGCGCTGCTGGATGCGCTGAAACAGCTCTTGGTGCTCGATGCGATCGACGCTGAGGGCTGCGTGACGACGATGGGCACGCTAATGGCGCAGTTCCCACTCGAGCCGAAGCACTCGCGCGTGCTGATCGAGGCTATTGCGCTGGACTGTGAAAACGATATGGCGTCGATCGTGGCGATGCTCTCGGTCGAGAATGTGTACGCGCAGCAGCAGCACAAGGATCGGAGACAGCAGCAAGATCGAGACGCCGACGCAGAGGACGAGTTGCCGTCGCGTGATGAGCTCATGCTGCGACTCACGAAGGAGAACCTCGTGGATGAACGCGGCGACCAGCTCACGTATCTGCGTATCCTCAACGCGTTCGAGAAACTCCCCCAGCACAGCCGACACCAGTGGTGCGAGGCGCGTGACCTCCAGTTCCGTGCCGTGTCGACAGCAGTCTCGATCAAGCGACAGCTACTCGACGTCATCAAGTCGTTACCATCGGAAGACGTGCGTGTTCTACGTGCTCAGGGCGACGCGGACGCGTTGAAACGATCGAGGACAACGTGTCTGCGTCGCGCATTGTGCTCTGGCTTTTTCTCTCACGCCGTGAGCCGCTGTAATCGCCAGACCCGCGTCTACCGATCGCTGAACTTGACGTCAGGAGAAGACTCGGATCGAGTTCAACTGCTGCATCTGCATCCCTTATCGACTCTCAACTACGTCGCACCACCCGCGTGCTGTGTGTACCAAGAGCTCGTAGCTACCAGTCGTCCTTTCATGCGTGATGTTGTTCAGGTCGAGGAGCAGTGGGTTCGTGATTACGCGAGAGGCAAGGCCAAGATATCGACCTCTCAGCTTTTCGCGTTGAGTGGCACTAAGTTACCCGAGAGTCTCAAGGTGGTTGAGCGCGAAGACGCGGAGAAGCCGCAGCCCAAGCCCGACACGGTGCCAACGGAGTCGACGGAATCAAAAGAAGTAGCCGTATCCGCCGCACGCGCAAGATTTCTGGCGCGACAGAAATCGAAGGGAGCGGCGTCGAAGTACCGGTAGGCTATTTTGAAAGCCTAGTTGTCGGCGGCAAATGACGGGGGGTTGGTCCGGTGAGTCCAACAAAAATAGGAGACGCGGGCTGTCGGGCGCACTTTCCATCTTGCTTGAAGGGCTGAGGCCAGGTCTCGCCTTTGTGCGCGTGTGAGTGTAGACGTGTAGCACATCCACACACTGGAGCGAAGACAAGCCCGCCACCATGGCGTTCAGCCCGCCCCAATGCGCCGTCAACATGGAGCAACGTCTAGCGGCGCTCAAGCGCGACCAAGAGATCGACGGGCTTCGCGTGTATCTGATCAAGTACAACCTGTTTCCGCGGAATCGTGACCCACACAACTCGCCGATTCGCATCGAGGAGCTCAAGGAGCTGGTCAAGCACTGGAAGCTCCATCGCCAGCGAGGCTTTTGGCGTGATCATCCAGAGAAAGACGATCTCGTGCGAGCGCTGCTGCACCATATCCGCAGCGAAGCCGCCAACAAGAAGCGGCGCCAAGAAGCCCAGGAAAAGTATAATCGAGCTCACAAGGGAGGCAGTGGCCACCCAGCGGGAGGTGTTGGAGGCCACGGCCAGGGAGTTGTTCTTGGCAGCGGCGAGATGTCAGAGGCAGCGAGGCGTGATTTCTCGATGATCTTGGGCGGCGGCAAGGACCTGTTCGAGAAGGAGCTCAACGCCGGAGGTGAAGATGGCGGTGAGGCTGCGACCAAGTCGTTCTTGAAGCGGAAGATGGGCGGCGATTTGTTCTACCAGCGAGGCGAGTACGACGAAGGCATGATCTATCTATCACGTGTGGACAAATCCAAGTTTGCGAGCGAGGACCAGAATCCGCGGAACGAACTGCTGACGACCTCTGCTTCGTCGCCGACGCCACTGGGCCATCTCGTGCAAATGGGTAGCAAGAGCAACAACAGCCACGACAAGGAGATGCCAGCGGGAGTGACGACGTGGAGCCACTCGCAGTTGTCGCCGATGGGGTCCATGGCGACCATCATACACGGCACCTGCGTCAATCCTGCGATGATGACTCGCGACATGAAGCTGAAGAGTGTCGAAGGATTGTACAATGTGTCGTGCCACAAGGGTTTCGAGGCGCAAGTGCTTCGTGAGGGCGCTCTAGCCACTGTGGCAGCTATGTTGAAGACAGACGACACCGCGATTCGGCTGTTGGCAGCCGCGACGCTGCTCAATCTCACGGCCATCGCTGCCCCAACGAATAGCGTCAGCCAGCTCCATCAATTCCAGCCACGCAACGCAGCGTTGGGGGGCGTACCAGCAGCGCCCGTGACCGCGAAGGAACTGTACAGCAAAATGATCGATGAGGGTGTCCTCACGACGCTGTTAGAGCTTGCTCACTCGCCACATCCGATGGTGAAGACGCTGTGCGCGCGTACGCTGTTTCGGTTCACGATCGATGAAAATCACCACTTTCGTATGGTCCACGAGGGCGTCGTCGTCGCCCTCACGCAGCTTCTCGCAGCGATCCCCGGTGATGATCTCCACCGCCAGGCCTGTGTCCACGCGCTCATCAACCTAGCGGCGATTCCACGTGCTGTGACCTGCGACGCTATTCTTAATCCCCTCATTGTACTCGCGAAGAACGCGGTCGCGTTGGCTTCAGCTCCAGTCGTTCCGGCAGCCGGATCCCCAACAAAAGGCAATCAAGAGCCTGCGACTCCGAATGCCAACGCGATGCTCCGAGGCTGTGTCCAGGCACTGCTTAGCCTGTCGATCCTGCCTACGACACGGTCCGGAATGATTGAGGAAGGCGCGATGCTGGTGCTGAGTGTGTTGGCGTCTACCAAGCAGCTGCCGTTGTGTGAGAACGTGACGAGCGTGCTGTGCAATTGCGCGTCGATTCGCACAAACCAAGAGCCGATGGTCAAGAACGGGGCCACGACGCTTCTCGCGGAACTGCTTGATCTTGTCTCGATATCGCTCGAGAGGCTTCGAGTGGAGGAAAGTGAACAGGTCGAGGCAGACGACGCATCCCAGCAGATCTTTACGTCCGCGCGGGAGCTGCTCTATCGCATTCGTCGCAACTGCGTGAACACCGTCGCCCATTTCTGCTGCAACCCGAAGCTCCAGGTACGAATCTCGAACTCGGGCTTCGTGCCCAAACTGCTATCCATCCTCCGTCTCGGCGAGCACGCTGCTGGCATGGACGAAGAAACGGAGAAGTTTTGTGTCATCAGTCTCGCCAACCTCGCACTAGAAGACCGCTGTCGCCCCACGCTCGTCCAAGACGGTGCTGTCGAGCCGCTGCTTCGTCTTCTGAATCGAGAGCTTCCGCCGCCAGCAACGACGGAGGCGGAAGAAGGAGAGAGCTTCGATACGGCCAGAATGCGCGGCACGTTACTGAAGCTGGACTGTGTGACGTCGCTGAGTAACCTCATGCTACACCCCAAGAACTTCACGCGCATGGTGGACGAAGGCGTCGTGCCGGCGCTTCTAGCGATGATCCAGCGGTCGGACAACGCGCAGATCCAGCGTGCGTGCGTGTACGCGATGCTTAATATGGCCAAAGACCCCTCGATGAAGGCGCAACTCGCACAGGCCACGTCGGGCTCGGAATCGGACCCTGGCGCTGTTCCGATCATGCTCGCGTTTGCCTCGAAGCAGCTGAACAACGCCGAGCTGTGCGGTGTGTGCATTTCGTTCCTGCATCACTTGTCGACGCGGTCCGAGAACTATGACGTGCTATACTACGAAGGTGCCGTCGGGCTGCTCGTGCGCGTGCTCCAGAAGAAGTCGACGACGGAGCCCGTGCACGTGATCTACACGCTGTGGGAGAACTGCATGGCCACGTTGTCCAACCTAGCGACCCACGCCGAGAAACGCGCAACGTTTTTGGATGATGGCGTGCTTGAAGCGATCCAGCGCGTGCTGGCGGCGTCGAGCGGAGACACTCGCCGTCGGGACAAGCGAGTGGAGACCAAGGTCGTCATGATGCAGTTTGCGGCTGCGCGGATCGTGTTCAAGCTGCAGGAACTGTGTTGTGGGCCGAAGAAGACCGATGTGCCGTCGTTTTTCGCGTCGCTGCTGCTGTTGGCGACGCAATCAGCAGCCAAAAACTCACGGCTGGAGAGGAAGGCGGTCCATTTCCAGCAAAAGACGGTGCTGCGATGTGCGCTGACGATCGCGCGAGCGACGACGCTCTCACAAACGGGTATGCGGTTGCTCGCGAGCCACACCGAGTTCCCACCGGCGTTGAACGGCATCATGCGCACGGGCCTCCACGAAGCGCAAGTCTGCGCGGCCATCGCGTTGTGTAACCTGGCGACTGAGCGTGGTAAACTCAAGCTGCGTATGTGGCGCGACTCGACGACCGATGACTTTATCGTGATCACACTTCTGCGTCTCAACAGCGACGAGACGAAGGAGATCTGCGCCAAGGCGTTGTTCAACCTGCTCACGCACGACGACACTCGCGACCAAATGATCAAGGACGGTGTGCTGTACGCACTCATCAAGCTATCGGCGCGGCTGGAAAGCGAAGAGATCCGCGACCTCGCGCTGCGCTCGATCTACAACATCTCGCTCTTCGGGTCGGCACAGCAGCAGCTCTTATTGGACATGGAGATCGTGCGGGTCCTCGCGAAGATGTACCAAGCGGAGTTTAGCAAGGAGATGAAGCGACTGCTGTGTGGGATCCTGAGTAACCTGAGCGCGGTGCCTGGCCACGAGCAGCAGATCCTGAACGAAGGTGCGCTGTCCGTGCTCAAGCATCTCGCCAAAGTGCGAGATCCGGAGACCAAAGTGTACGCCGCCAATATTCTCCACAATCTATCGTGCTGCCCGGACGTCATCGACTCACTCGTGCGTGGAAGCGGCGGTGGCGGCGGTGATGAATCCGGCGCGACGGCTGCTGCAGCGAGCACAGGTGCAGGCGGGGCGAACCCACCCACCAATGTGTTGAGTCTGCTGGTCCCGCTGCTCAAGTCGGAGAACCGAGACGTGCGACGCTACGCCGCCCGGACGATGGCGAACCTCACGAGCAACTCGCTGGCCGTGCAGCTGATGACGGATGCTCCAGCAGAGACGCTGTCCTCCGCGTCCTCGTCGTCGTCGGGATCGAGCGGCACGATGGTCGGGGTGCTGAATGATGTGTTGAAGCGAACGATGGCGAGCTGTCTCGAGACCACGGCGGCCTGCGTGTTTGCCCTGCGCAACCTGCTCACTGTGTGTGTCAATTTGCAGCGATTCATTGACTGCAACGGCGTTGTCACGCTCGCGACGATTCTCAGTAACAGCGAAATGGAGAGCGAGACGCGTACACTCCACGTCGCGACCGATTTGCTGTGTGCGCTGGCGAATTTTGAACACGGCGCTGTGGGTTTTGAAGAACGGCTCGTCAAGGACGGCATCATCCGTGCACTCCACGCGATCGCCAAGGGCAGCGCTGCGAGCAGTGACAGCGGAGCCGCAGCGATGGCCATTGTGACGGCGGCGGCGACCATGAACATCATGACCGCGCTGAGTAACTTGTCCAAGAACCGCAAGTGCCACGACCTCATGCTGCGTGACGGTGTGCTTGACTCAGTGGCGCTGTTGGCCCGCACGACCAATGGTGGCAGCGGCCACGGCGAAGACGCGCGAGCTGCTTACAAGGGGCTCGTTGCGGTCAAGGGCGAAGACTTCTGCCACCACTGCGTCGTGCTACTTCGTAACTTGGCGCATCAGGACGGCACGGAGCTCACGGATCCGAAGAGCCACGAGGTCAAAGGCCAACGGCTGTCAGCTCAGGCGGGCGTGGTGCAGATCCTACTGGCCCTGGCTCAAGCGACGTCGCCGGAGACGCGTGAGCACGTGGTGGTCGCGTTACACAACTTGGCTGTCCACCGCCGCTGCCGTATGCAGCTACTCAAGAACGATGGCGTGCGAGTGATTCTACGACTGGGCACGAACGCGACGTCAGCCGTGAAGCGCCACATCTGCGGACTGACGCTTCAGTTGCTGTCCAAGCAGAGCGAGACCGGCGACGACCCGCACATTGGTACGATCAAACAGGAAGGCTTTGTGACCGCCATCGCCGCGCTGGGCGAGCCGCACCACCACGACCTGCTACTGCTTGCGACGAAGGCGCTGCACGCCATCGAAGAACCAAAGGCTCTGGCGACTGCCGTGGCGATCAAGCCGACGAAGCGAGTGAACGAAGCCGCGCTGTTAGCGACGACCCACGCACCAGTGGCTCAGCAAGGCGCAGCGCCGGACTGGGCCAAGGTGTCGATTCCCAACATGTCGCTGTGGCCAGAGCTTGAGACTCTGGCGACGGCCGTGAACACGGGTAAGGACGACGACGACTCCGGAGACGGCGACGACGACGAAGTCGACAGCGACGACGAAGAGGACGACAGTGAGATTGCGATCGTTCCCGCGACGATCACAGCCACGACGGGAGGGAAAACACCGACACAACAACAAGCGAAGGCCAAAACCAATGGCTCCACTGCAGCGCAGTCGGTTGCCGTCCCCGCGTCGCCCGTGAACTCGCGGCTGCGTGCTCCGTCTCGGCTGTCGTCGTCCACCTCCTCGTCTTCGTCGGTGGCAGCCCCTCGCGTGTGCAGTTCTGATACCGTGCTTGGCTCGCTCCACTTGCTGGAGGATGAAAAGCTCGAGAAGGTCAAGCTGAATGTCGATGCGGAGCTGGCGGCGCTGACCCAGCGACGCGGCACGAGCGCAGTCGGAGGCAATCGAGGCGGCAACAACAGCGACGAGCTGCCAGCGCTGCTCACGAGACCAGCGAGCGCCCCCGAAGACGATGAGCCCACGGCGAGTGCCAGCAAGAGCGTCGGCAAGCGATCGACGCTCAGCCTCGCGAGAGAAGACGCTGCAGTGGCAGCCAACGGCCGAGCGTCGCCCCAGGCGAGTCCGCTCAAGTCCCCCACGCCGAGTAGCAGCAGCATGAGCAAGCGCAAGTCGCGGACGCTGGAGCCACTAGGGCTCTCAGCGTCCACCCCTCAGCTGTAGAGAAAAGAGGACGCATACTACGAAGTAGACGATGTAGCCACTCAGTGGAAATGCGCCTTTCTCACTTCTGACTCTATTTTCGACGGTCTCACCATCTCTACTCTGGTTGGGCCTCCATATATTCAGTAAGTACTTCAAAGATGGAGCCACTACGCTCCACGGCCGCGACGTTCGTGCTGCGCTGGCAGTATGCTGACCGTGAGACGGACCTGCTCGTCGAGCAGCTCAGCCGCTTCCTGCTGCGATCCACTCCGACGTGGGCGATTGCGTTGTCGTCTCGCCAATCGGACGCGACGGCCCTTCGACTGGTGCAGTGGCTGCTCGCCCACGGGGTCTTCGAGTCACGCTTCGGTTTCCAGGGCTCACAAACGGCCATGGACGAAGCGGCTGCGCAAGGCTTCGTGTCTGTGGTCGAGTGTCTCCACACACTGAGCGTCCACGGGTGCACGACACAGGCGATGGACCGAGCGGCGAAGGCAGGCCACATGGCTGTCGTCAGGTTTCTCCACGAGAACCGTCGCGAAGGCTGCACGTACTTTGCAATTACGGGTGCCTGCAAGAAAGGCCACGCTACGATGGTGCGGTATCTCCACGAGACGGTCAACGCCGCGTACGACCGAAGCGCTGCTATCCAGGCAGCGTACCATGGCCACTTGGACGTGCTGATGGTCTTGGACGAAATCGACAGGACGCTGTCGGAGTCACAGCGACGTAGTTGGACGAAGGGCTGGTCAAAGGACGTGATGGACTATGCGGCGATGCAGGGCCACTTGGAGGTCGTCCAGTGGCTCCACGCACACAGATCCGAGGGCTGCACGACGGACGCACTGGTCCAGGCTGCGGGCCACGGACACTTGGAGGTGGTCCAGTTTCTCTGTGAAAACCGACGTGAAGGAGGGACGACCAGGGCGGTGGAGAGAGCGAAGGCACGCGGCCATGAGGCCGTCGTGAGCTTCTTAGAGGCATCCTTGAAGCACAAGGAGAAGGAAACTTCAAGGCAGCCAAGGTCAAAATGAGCTTCAAAACGAGTTCCTAAAATATTACTACGTAGTATTTAGGTTGGCGGAAATCCAACGGGCAACATAAGCTCATGGACTAACAAGTCTGTGGGGACGATGAAGCGCATATTAGGACACATCCACCGTAATTAGGGATCGTTGGTGTAGCCATTTGAGCTGCTGGTCATTGGGGAGTGCAACTCACGGCGTTGCCGTGGGACTTGCCCAATACAGTGTATTGGGTGCGTGGTCTTCCCGTTCGTTGCCACTCACAGATCCAAATATTGGCGAGCCACCTCACGATCCATCACACGTAGCGATGGATCTTGGGACGCAAGTCCCATTCCTCAACGAGCCACCGCAGCAACAGCATCCATGCAGCCTCCATCCCACACTGCGGCGCTGGTGCTGCGCTGCGTTCGCACTGACGAAGACGCGCCGCACGTCGCGCAGCTCGTCGGCACGCTGCTCTTTCCTGTGCCCTCGTGGCGTCGTGTGCTCTCGCCCAAGTACACGGACGAGTCGGCCTTGCCGCTCGTCAAGTGGCTCTTTGAGACGGCCGTCCCAGAGTCCGACATCCGTCGCGGGCAATTCGACACCAGAACGCCTCTAGATATCGCGGCTTCACTCGGCTTTGAATCCGTCGTGCGCTTCCTCCACCACTTGGCTGTACGACGGTGGCGATGGACGCCGCCGCCGAGCACGGCCACGCGCACATCGTCCGCTTTCTCCACGAGAGCCGATCCGAAGGCTGCACGGTCACCGCCATGAACGCTGCAGCTCCTGCCGGCCACTTGGAACTCGTCCAGCATCTTCACACACAGTGCCACGCTCCCAGCACGAAGATCGCAGTGGACTTGGCGTCCCGCAAGGGCCACGTCGCGGTTGTTTCGTACCTGCTCGACGTGGCTCACGGTAGTTATTCCAGTCTCAGCTACGAGTACGCGGCGCGCGGTGGCCACTTGGAGCTAGTGAAGTTCTGGGATGAGATCCAGAGGACGAACACGCGAGGTGATGCGCCTCCGTGGACGGCGAAGGTGATGACGGAGGCGGCAATCGCTGGCCATATCCACGTCGTCCAGTGGCTCCATGAGAACCGAACGGAAGGATGCACACGCGAAGCCCTCGAGTTGGCAGCAGGTGAAGGCCATGCAGACGTCTCTGTTGTAGTCTCCACAGCCTCCGTAGCAATCGCGACTCTTCCACAATTTGTATAGTGGATCGTGAGGCTTCTGGGCTGGTGGCTTCCTGGGCGATCGAGATCCATCCAAGATCTTGCGAAAACGAGATCCTGCAGCGGTCGATTTGGGCGTCGACGCACTCACGCTCTTCATCACCCCACAGCCACTGTGTGAGCGAGACGCGGCATTCCAAGAAGCAAGACGGCAGCTGCTCGGGAAGATTCTGCCTACTGAGACTGACAAGATCCAAGCATGTGATGGCCTCAGGGTCATTGTTGGACGATGTAGAGCCACTCCGACTCGTCCAAATTCTCGATGCTGCAGCTGTGGTTCCCAAGGTTCACGTGTACCCATTCGTCGCCGCAGGCTTCGAGCTAGAGGTGAAGCAGTCGAACTTTACGCCGATGGATCCGTGGATCAGTCGGTGCTCCAGGTTTCCATGCAACCACGTCACTATTTACCGGCCAATATGGAGTTCGATGTCTCATTTGGGACAGGTGCTATCCATGCTGTTTCAACGGGAGAGTTCGAGGGGACCGGATACCCGGATTGACTGCACTGTGACGATAATGACCGATCACGACGATTTCGGTCGAGTCTTCTCTGCTCTCATGCACACGCAGCACGTCCAGTCCCTGACGCTGGCGCTGTGTCTACATCCAAGTTCAAGTGTATCGGACCGTCGTCTGCGTATGCGTTGGTTCGCGTACACGCTCCTCTCGCGATGGGCGACTCACAACATTACGAGCACTACTGTCGACGAAATCGCGCTCACCGACGAAGATTGTGAGGATTTGCGTCAGTTTCTGGAACGCAAAAACCCTCTGCCGCTGCTCTTTGGTGCGAGCGACACGGACGAGATCGCCAATTCTCCAGCAAAGGAAGTGCTGGCCCGACGACATGAAGACACGTGGCTCGTTTTGATACCTGCGTACGGCAAATGTCGTCTTCGTCGAGCTGACACGATCGGTGAGCGTCTCGTTCACATCCAGGCATCAGCCAATGGCGCATTTGTCAACGATGCTGTCAAGTCGTTCCGTATGCTGAGTTCCAAATTCACGAGCGAGGATGATGGCGGAGTCGCACCGTTTCTTCGGTTCTTCGGTCGTTCGCTCCAAGGGTTGAACCTTGCTTATCTCGAGAGCTGGGAGGGTGATGACTTCGTGGATGTCCTCGCAAGCTGTCCTTGGCTCAAGCGCATCGACCTTGTATCCGTCCACCGCGAACTCTTAGAGTACATCACCAAGGCATACGACATCGGTACGTGCAAGGCAAAGACGTTGAACCTTTGTTTTGGCGGCGAGTGGAGACCCAACGAAGACTTCCTCCCATTCTTCGAGGCGTAGGCGGATCCCACCCAGCGTTTCTGTACCACCGTGCGCGAGCTCATCCTCTCATACGATGTGGACGACGGGTGCATTTCCGAAGAAGAGATCACGGCAACCCGAAAAATTCTCGAGAACAACCACACACTGCAGTACTATGAGCGGAGACGCAAGCCCGCGGACAACGAGCCGTTTATTGACTTGTGTCACGACTGCAACGACGCCCGACACGCGACCACGAACCCCTTGGAACCGCGAGCCAAGTGCGCGTTCTTGAGCGCCATCTTGAGCGACGCGTCGCGAATGCCGCACCTTGACAGCGTCATCATCACTCGCGTCTTTGCCATGGCAGCTGAGCCCGCCGTCCGAAGAGCTGTCGTTGGCTCGGCGTTCCAGAAGTTCGACCTCTGAGACTCCGTCAGTTGGATCGGGATGGCATTGGCTTCCTCAAGGGCTGGGATATGGCTCTAGTGATGTGCTGCATGGTCTTGTTCCTCGTATCCTTCACAGAGAAGCTGCGATCTATTACACGAGACTCGATACGCGATCGGCCATCGATGGGCGGGAATCGTCGCCAGGAGGCCCGCATGAGCCTCACGCGCCCAACCAAGGCATCGGAGCTGCGCCACGCGGCCATTCAGCAAGAGCGCGAAGCCAAGAAGAAGGCCCTAGACGCGGCTCGTGCCAAAGACATGGCTAACGCAACGACGCCCGACCGCACTCGTACCGGTACTCGCCTCGCCACAGCAGCGCGGCCACACGCTCGCGCACTCGCACACGCAACTAATGGTGGTGGTGGTGGTGCTGCTACTGCTGTAATCCATGCGGCCGCGAATCCGGCGCGTGGTGCACGCGATTAGCCGACAGCAACGATCCAGTGGCCCAGTCATCGACTCACCCAGCCAGCTACCAGCTACCAGCTACCAGTTACCAGCTACCAGCTTGCTAGCCCAGCCAGCCAATCGTCCAGCTGCCAGTACTGACAGCGACCGGCGATGAGGACGTGTGGGAGTCGAGAGGATGTTCATTGGGCGCGTGCTCTCTCATTTGAAAGCGCGCGTACTGAACGGTAACTGGTGAACATCCACTCGACAGACGGGCTTGAGACACTGTCGTAGCGGTGGCACGAGCCTTCCTTCCGAGCCAGAATCGAACAGGAGCTGCTTGGTACGGAGAGAGAGAGAGAGACGAGGAAGCAAGCAAGGCGATGCGAGCATTGGGTGCTGTGCTCTGGTGTGTTGATGACGGACATGAAGACAAGAGTGGAAGGCCAGACCCGCTGCAAGCCAACCGCAGTGATGTATTTATTGAGAAGATCGTACTATTACACAGTTTTGTACCAGTAGAGTTGGTGTTCGTATTGTAGTAACCAGCAACCGAGCGTGTGATATCCACTCCCTCACTCTGTCTTGTCCGTGCCCACAGTCGTGTGGTCTCCCTTCTCTACCTATCTATCTCGCTCTCATCTGCAGGTATTTCCTCCCTTCCTCGAGTCGATCCGATACGACCTGTGCGACTTCGTCGGTATCGCATCTCGAATCCCTCGCACTGGGTGCCGAAGATGCGCGCGTACTTCATGCCTCGTACTCAACGTACTCGACGGCGAGGGAGCATGGCTTAGCCACGAGCCAATGCCTGTCACGTTGATCCGGAAGCTGAGCGATCGCCCTTTGACGCATCCAACTCGACCTGAAGCTCCAATCTTCAAGGGCCACAGCGTCGGCATCCAAGCCGAATAGACAGTGGCGTTTGACGCAGCGACAGTGGCGGTAAGAGCAGCCCGATCGCTTTACTAGAGCATTTCAACAACCCTCTGAGTGGCTCTGTCTGATCGCACGTCATATTGATTGGTCTCGTAGTTCCTCTCTCCACTCGGCCTACTCTTTCAGCACGTGGGTCTTGTACTCGTCGATGGATCCGCGGAAACGCTCGACCTTTTGCTCGCCCACGACCCACAGCTCCTCGCACACGCTGTTGACGAAGTGCTGGTCGTGGGACACGACCACGACGCCGCCCTTGAACTCGCGCAGCGCGTCGATCAACGCATCGATGGTCTCTGCAAAGTCACATACAAACATCAAGTCAGAGATGAGAAAGTCCACAGCTATTGATTGCCACATGGTAGATGAACCACGTACCCATATCCAAGTGGTTTGTCGGCTCATCGAGCACGACGATGTGCGGCAGACGCCAGGTCATGATCGCGAATCCCACACGGGACTTCTGGCCACCGGAAAGCGTGCGCGTGGCCTTGATCGCGAGCTCACCCGAGAGGTTGAAGCGGCCCAAGTGGTTACGGAACTCGTCCGCCTCGTGGCCCGGGTACAGCATCTTCATGTTCTCGACAGCCGACTTGGACAGGTCGAGCGAGTCGACGTGGTGCTGCGAGAACGTCGAGATACGCACGCGCGGGTTGTGCGTGATGGAGCCCGTCGTCGGACGCAGCTTGCCCAGCATGATGTTGATCAGCGTCGACTTACCCGAGCCGTTCACGCCCAAGATACCGATACGAGACGACATGTCGATGCCCATGTGCACGTCCTTGAAGAGCAGCGGGTGCTGCGGCGAGTACTGGAAGCCCACGCTATCGACGGCTATGATCGGACGGCCCAGCGGCTCTGCGGGTGGGAAGTTCATGCGGAACGCACGCTCGTCTTCGGGCTCTTCGATGAACTCCTCACGCAGGATCTTGTCCAGCGCCTTGACTCGCGACTGCACGAGCGGCGCCTTCTTGGCGTTGGCGCGCCAGCGGTCGATAAACTCCTGCATGTGCGTGATCTTCATCTGCTGGGCCTCGTAGGCCTTGCGCTGCTGGCGCAGGTTCTCCTTCTGGGTCTTTTCGAACGTGTTGTAGTCGCCCTTGTAGTACGTGAGCTTGCAGTTGGCGAGATGCACAATGTCCGTCGACACGGCGTTCAGGAACTTTCGGTCGTGGGACACCACGATCATGGTCTTGTCGTACTTCTCCAAGTAGTGCTCGAGCCAGATCACGGCTTCGAGATCCAAGTGGTTCGTCGGCTCGTCCAGCAGCAGCAGATCCGGCGACATGAACAGCGCGCCAGCCAGAGCCGTTCGCATCCGCCAGCCACCGGACAGAGCCTTCGCGGGGCCTGCAATCACACTGTCTGGGAACTGGAGACCGTTGAGGATCGCACGCGCACGCGACTCGGCGCCGTCGGCGTCGATGGCCAATAGACGGTCGTACACCTGCGTGAGTCGCGTCGAGTTGTCGTTGCCCGAGTCCTTGTCGGCCAGCAGTTCCTTCTCCTCGGCCATGAGCAGCGTGCGCTCGTAGTCGGCCGAGAGCACGACGTCCAGCACGCTGCGCGTCTCGTGGCTGAGCTTGGACGCCGACTCCTGCTCGACGATCTGGATGCGGATGTGGCGCGGGAAGCCCTCGATCTCGTAGTGCGAGATGAACCGCAGCAGCGTGGTCTTGCCGCAGCCGTTCTTACCGATGAGACCGTAGCGGCGGCCAGCCACGAGCTTGAGCGACGTGTCGTTGAGCAGCGTCTTGCCCTTGAAGTTGATGGTGAGCCGCGTCACGTGGATGTCCTTCTCTCCGTTGTCCGTCGACATGTCGGGCAGCACGCGGTAGTCCTCCCACTCGCGGTCCACCTCGGCGTCGTCACGGTCGCGTTCCTCCATGAGCTTCTCCAGCTTGGTCTGCTTCCGCTGCTGGCGGGCCGACTGCGTGGACTGGGCCGCCTCCATCTCCAGGTTCGTCTTCTTACGGATGTCGTGGAAGCCCCACATGCGCTCCATGAGCTCGGCCGTCTCGCTCGCGCCCTTGTCGGCGCGTGCCAGCTCCTCGATCGTGTGCATGTTGTCCAGACGCCGCACGCCGTCGCCGCCGTCCGAGAACTTGAACGCGCTGCTGTCGCCGAAGAGCCCGCTCTTGAACAGCGCCTGCGCCAGCGCCAGACACGTGGCGTTGGCGTCGCTCTCGTCGTCCGTGAACTCGGAGCTCAACAGGAAAGGCGCCACGCTCTCCTGGAGAGAGACCGCCAGCGCATCGGCGTCGGCAGGACGCTCCTCGACGGCGCCAGTCACCACGCTGCCCAGATACTCCAGGATCTGCTCGTCCAGTCCGTGGAGCGTCTCGCCCAACACACGCGACACCACGTCCTCCATCTTGATGATACCGTCACGACTTGAATGATTGATTGGAGCTCTTCGAGGGGGAGCAACGCACGTACTGTGGATTCCAGCACAGTGCCACAGGGGGTGGTATTGTTAATTGGATACTAAATCAGTAGGTTCAACGAGCGCTCACACGTCACAGATGTAGCCATGATGGAGGGCATGATGAAGTGTATGGATTGTTGAATGGATCTTTCTACTCTAGCAGAGCTCACAGGCGTACGTACAGACTCGGGCATGCATCGACCACTTACTGACTGAGGGGCTTGCAGCCGTACACCCCTGTCTTCTGGATCATGCCGCAGGCGGAGCCGTACGGGAGCCCCCACTGTGGGCCGGGGCAGTTGCCCGTGGCTTGGTCCGCGACACACGCTGGCTCCGCCACGCAGTAGATCGGCACGACGCCCTCCACGCTCATGGGCGAGTTGCCCGCGCCGCAGTTGGGGAGGGTGCCTGGGGCTGACGTGATGCTCGCGGCGGATGGCGCAGGCGTAGGCGTGGTCGGAGTAGGAGCAGTGTACGGGAGGCACTCGTAGTAGCCCCAGTCCACTTGCTGGCAGTACGAGCCGTACAGCAGTCCCTGCTGCGGGTGTGGGCACACGCCGTCGGTGCTCTGGCAGCGCGTGCCATCTTTGACGCAGTAGTGGCCGCCCTGGCCACTCACGCGCATGCCTGACTTGCACTCCGCGGGCAGCTCCACGGGCGCGTAGCCGCCTGCCGGTCCAGATGCACTGTTAGCGTAGCACCCGACGTTGTCGGACTCGCCGATGAAGCGGCACGAAGAGCCGTACGGCAGTCGAAGCTGTGGACCAGGACACTCCATACCGGAGACGTATGAACCAGTGCAGGCGCGGACGGACGAGGAGAGGCAGAAGACGTCCTCAGACGCAATGATCAGCCACTTGCGGTCAGTGGGAGCGCACTGAGAGCCACTCAGCAGAGCCCAGTCTGGCAGAGGCGTTGGCGTCGGGGTCGGGGTCGGCGTGGCAGTGATGGTTGTGTTGTTGGCGCCATTGGGCTTGCAGCCGTAGACGCCGGAGGCCACGACGCCACAGTACGAGCCGGCGGGCAGCCCCTCTTGGGCTGACGGGCAGATGCCGTCGTACACGGTGCCACTGCAGACCTTTGGGCCGCTGACGCAGAAGGCGCCGTTGACAGTCTCCACGCTCACCTCGGCCTGGTCCGGTGGACACGCCGCATGAGCAGAAGCGGCAAACGCGACGGACGCGAGAACGAAGAGTCGGACCATGGTGCTGAAGACGGTGCGAGGAGGAAGAGGCCCAATGAAGACTGTGCAGCGTGGTCTCGGCTGACATTCTCCCTTCGTCCGTCTTCACTCAAATCTCGAGTAAAGGAGGGGACTTTGGCGGCCATGCGACAGCGAGTCGCAGCATCTCAACGGCGGAAGCATGGCCTTGTCGCGTGGTCCTGGGCGACATCGCCATCTAGCTCTATAGCTCTAGAGAGATGAATCTAAATTGATGGCCGCACGATGCTGCCGTTGAGCGACGAGACCCAGTCGCACATGTGAGACGCTTGGTTGGTGGGACCGGAGACTGCCGCTACAGCCATTTCGGTCTGGCCAACGTGTCTCTATTATTGGGTGTTCAAGCATCGCATGGGTGGGTGCGTACGCACGTGGCGTGCTTTTGTGAGGCGTTCCATGGCACACGTGAGGGCGTGGAACTCGGTCTCATCTCATGGACACCGAAGCCTACTCTCAGTCGGCTAGGAGACTCTCGGTGAGTGACTCGAGATGCTGAAGGCGCTTGTAGAGGTCCTGGGGAGTGACGCTGGAAGCAGGCATCGACCGAACTGTCGTTGCCTCCGGTCTCGTCGACGGGCAAGGCGCGTGTATCTCAGTATCCCGTGGGCTGATATCTTCGAGACTCATACGCCGATCCACAGGAGGCGGAGCAGCAGCCGTAGCACCTGTCTGAACGCCAACAGAACGACTCGCTCCGTTGAGCTGCGTCGTCTGCGTGGCCACATTGGCTTGTGATGAAACCGCTTTGCGAGCCGTCAGCTCTGCCAGCTTCTGTTCCTATCAACATATCCCAAGCCATCATGAGTGTTCGCTTCCATTCCATCTTCCTCCTGCATCCATGCATCGTACTTGGTCGCGCAATGCGTTTAGGATCGTGTTGCGTTCGCGTCGTAGCCGCGCCAGTTCCTCATCCCTTCACAATCAAAACCACAGTTCTCAGTATGGACACCAACCTCCAACTCCCGTTAATCTCCGTCCTCCACCACGCACCTCTTTCTCAGCTTGCCCTCCAGATGCTGCACTTTGGCTGACTCGCTGTGCTCGCGTTGCTCTCGTTGCTTGGCGATCTCCCGCTCCAGCTGCCGCACACACAGCTCCAACTTGGCGTTCTCGGTCTGTAGCTGGGTCTGCTGGAACGCCATGTCCTGGACCTCTCGCTGCCACACTTCCTGCTCTCGCTCCACGCCAGCGACGCATTTCGCTTCCAACTCGCGCTTCTCGGCAGCAAACCTAGCGGACTGTTCGCTCATCTGCCGTCGCAGGCTCTGGAGTTGGTACTGCGCCTCTCCGGAAGCACGCTCTGCCTCCTGTAGCTTCCTCTCCAACACACTCGACTGCTGCTCCTGCTTACGGAGTCGCTTGAGGAGGTCGTCGTTGGCTTCCGTGAGCTCTCTTGCCTTGGTAGTCCACTGGCTTTGGATCCATTGCGCTCGGCTCTGCAGACGCTTGGCATCGCCCATCACGCGGTGCTGTAGCTGCGTGCGCTCGCTACGCAACGCCACCACTTCACTGATAAGCTCGTGCTTTGACAGCGACTGCAGTGCTTGCTTGTCGCGTCTTGAAGTCGTGGATACCGGCTTCTCTGTTGCGTCTGGGCCTTCAAACCGTGGCGGGGACTCCAGCTCGCCAACGGACAGCAACGGAGATGAGCCGTCTCTGTCAGCTTCACACGCCACGGCGGGCATGAATAGCAGCAGCAGCTCGCCCCACGTGACGTTGCCGCCGAGTCCACCAAACGACGAGCGCTCCCGCAGTCCGCTGTCGATGTGGTCCACGATCTGACTCAACTTGTCGTCCCGCGTCCGTTCTCGTCCGCTTCTCCCCAGTGCGTCTCTCATACTGTCGTCCGTCCGCAATGCCTGCAGCAGAGTCTTTGTGGACACGAGCCCAGTGCCGTACGGATCGAGTCGATGGAACAGAAGCCGAAGCATCTGCTCTGTCGCTGGACGGAGTAGAAACGCCGGCTTTTCTGTTGCTCCACGCTGTGGTATCCTCGTACCACCAGCACTCGACTCCCCATTGTCATCTCCCCTTGAGTTCATGGCCATCTTGTGGTTCCACATCCGTCGCTCAGCCTCAATCGCTGCCTCACTGTTCCGCAGCCGAGCCTCCCGGTGGGCGACCAGGCGACTCGCGTGGCCCACACGCTCACTAAGCAACCGCAGTCGCGTTTCGTATGCCTGCAGACGACGCGTCGCGTGAGCCAGCGTGTCCAACTGCGTCGTCATCTCGCCTTCTTTCTACATCGACAGGACAGCAGCAACACCATCAGATCCCCCACTAAAGTCCGATCCGATCAAGGGACTCACGGCTGCAAACATCGCGACTTCCTCGGCCACGCCACGCACGCGCTCTCGCTCTGTTGCCAGAGTGCGCACTACTCGCACGATCTTGGTATCGGCGTTTTCACACTGGCGCTGTGCCTGCTCGCTACGCACTCGCTCCAAGTCACGCTGTGCCAATGCGTCGTTGTACTTCTGCTTCCACACCTCGAGCTCGGCTGCAACGGCTGACGCTGTGTCGACGACTGGCAGCGTTTCGCTTCGTGTAGTTGGCGTTGGCGTCCGCAGCTCCATGCTCTTCAGCTGCACCACCAGTGACACGACTTTGTGGCGCCATGCTGCCAGCAACTGCGTGTACACGCGAGCAGCTCTCTCCGGATCCTCCGAGCCTAGCTCGTGCTGCTGCTTGGCTGTCTGGACGAGTCCGTCCTGTAGCATTCGATCCTGCAGCGATAGGATGCTTTCAAGCGCGTCCACGCGGCTGCGGAGGAGAGTCTCCGACTCGCTCTTGACTGGTGGTGACGCCACTGTTGTCTTTTTCAATCTACAGCTGCTGGAGGCGGAGTCGACACTCATGCTGTGGCGTTCATCCTCGATTTCGCGCCTGCCCTCCGTCTGAGTCACCACGTTCACGCTTTCCACTGCACGTCGAGTCGCTTGTTCAGAGGCTGACAGTCGCAGCGACGCGGGCGTCAGCAGCGGCTTGCGAGCCATCGGACTCGCCACTGATACTGACGATGAAGACGCTGGCGAGGCCACCGAGAGTGGCGTCGTCAGCCCACCAAGAGGCATCCCAGCGGACCACGCGACGGACGACGCGTCTGACAGATCCAACTCCGGGTTGCCTCTGCCGTCGTCATCGTCGTCATCGTCACCCTCGTCGTGAGCCTGTGCAGCTGCTGTCTGCTGAGCGTCCGTGGTGATAGTAAGCTGAGGCTTCTGCTGCAGCGTCGCTATGAGCCGCTCGGCCTGTGAGACCTCGCGTCCGTCCAGCGTCGTGAGCTGCGGCAGCATGGCCACCACTTCTCTCCTGTACAGCGGCGCGTGGGCGATGGGGTTCCGCTCCAGCGTGAGCTCTCGCAGCTGCCGCAGCGGCTGGAGATACTTGAGTTCACTATACAAAGCGATCCTATTGCCGCCCACACGCAGCGTCTGCAGGGCGCCACACACGCGAAGCTGCTGCAGCGACTCCCTACACAGCCAGCCACACAGACTCACAGAGCGTCAGTCCAACCCACACAGAGACCCATTCACACCACTAGCGCAGTCACACGCACAGCGCATTGCCGCTGAGGTCCAGGAACTCGAGCGTTCGGCCCCACTGCACCGTCTCCGGCGGCAGGAACCGCAGGCGGTTGTCGCTCAGATCCAGGCGTCGCAGCGGCGGCAGCAGCTCCAGAAAGCGCAGCTCCCACAGCGCGTTGCGCGCCAACGAGAGCCGCTGCAGCGCCGGCTGCTGGCGCGCGATCGCCTCCACGAGCTCGCGCGTGAGCTCCTCGAGCGGCATTTTCAGAGCCCAATGCGAAGACCTCTTTTCGCGCCTCTTGCGAATGCGTATTTCAGCCAATCAGATACCGCCTTTTCGAAATGCGTCAATATGATTGGCTGAATAATGTATTTATTTGTCCTTGCATCTAGCACTGTTCAACATGGTGGTGTATCTTCCAGCTCTCGATTTCTGTCTTCTACTTTGACTCCCTGCAGCTCCACTAGTTGTACTTGTGCAAGAACGATCGCACACCGCAGAACCACAGATCACACTTGTGGCGTCCGTTCCAGAAGAAGCTCTTCTCACACGTCGCGAGCGACGGGATGGCGACACTGGGACACGGACTCTCGATGCGTATAGTGCCTGGGTACGCGTACGCGACCTCGCCTCGCGTCAGGAACAGCTCCAGCGCCAGCACGCGGTGCCGCACCAAGTGGTAGTCGCGGACGAAACGCATGCCGTTCTTGCGGATCGCATCCACCTGGTCTCGGTTGACTGGGTCCAGCACCCAGTGGAGCATGGTTGTCGGGTCCATGCGGTCGAAGGCCACAAAGTGTTCCATGTCGGCCATGCCCAGCGCTTCCATGAGGGGCACAAGGTCGCTGTTCATCAGCAGAAGCGTCCCTGTAGCCGGGATTTCGAACAGTTTCGCCACGAGGAACTGGTGGATCAGAGTCGTGGTCACGCCAACACGGTACGCACGCAGATACGAAGCGTAGATCTCGCTCTGGTTGTCGGCCACGTAATAGCCTGAATGCCGATACAGATCCATCATCTCGCCGTGTGACTGCTGGAACTCGCCCAGCCAGTGGCGTAGCGGATACCACGACGCGCCGAGTTTGCCTGATAGCAGGATCTTGTCAATGGGATGCGTGTTCAGCGGCGCCTTGACAAAGTCCGGACCTGCCGAGTGCGGCAGCCACGACAGTAGCGGCAGATCGCGTGCGTTGACAGGGGCCGTCACGGATGCGAAGTAGTCGTCGGTCATGTACGAGTACGAGCCCACGAGCACGTCGGCCCGCTTCAAGATCTTCTCACGCACGCTGCCGGCGTCGAACTGGTCGAAGTACTGCAAGTCGTCACTCCAGAGCACGATCAGCGTGCCAAGCGCGCGCAGTTCCTGGAAGTACTTGTTGTGGTCGAGGAATAAATAAAACGGATAGTGGAACGAGTTGAGGCAGAAGAACAGCACGCTCGGAGCCTTCTTGGGGTCCTGGCGGTAGAAGTAGTCGAGTGGATTGTCCGTCACGAGGTCGTCCCAGCCATGATCCGTCTTGAGGTTCTCAAAGAGATGCAAAAACGACCGCAGCACGTAGCCGCGCCAGTCCGCCGAGCAGCCGACGAGGAACTTGCGGCCGTTCGTGCGTCGCTGCCTCTCTGCGATCCACGCCTTGAGCTCGCGTCCGTTCACTGCACTCGCGTGGTACATTTTGCTGTCCGGGTGCTTGGATGCCACACGCAGTGCGTGCATGTCAACGTCCATCTCGTGGTAGAAGCCCATGGCTCCGTTGCCGTCGTCCTTGAGCATTATCGCGCCGCTCAGCCGCAGGCGCCCGACAACTTCCAAAGCCAGGAAGCCCACGACCAGCATCAGCAGTATCACGACCATATTGCGCAGCAGCTTACGGGGCGTGAGAGGCCACCACCAGCGCACCATGGGCAGCACCACGCGTCGCGCAAACGCCGTGTTGGCCAGTCGCCCGCCGCCAGGCAGAGACAGCGAGCGCGACGAGGCCGGTCGGAGCTTCTTGGACTTGTCCACATCGTCGCTCCACGAGCGCGGCAGCTGCCAGTCGAAAGAGCCGCCGCTGCTGGTGCGGAAGCGCCGCACGCTGCCCGTGCTGCCGGCCGCGCCGCCGCCTGAGGCCGCCGACGTCATGCGCGCAGAGGAAGTCGGAATTGCGAATCTGCACTTTTCCGAGCTTATCGGGCGAGGAGCTACGTACAGCTGGCGCTCAAAATGGCGATGATGGGGTAAAACCCAAAGATCGGAGTGGTTGCTTGGGTGGTCGACTGGGGTGATTGGGTGGAAACACAGGCTACTGCCACAGTGAGTATGACTGTAGCCACCGACCATCCGAACTGTGATCAGCGTAGAGTCCAACGTCTGCACAACAAGCCACCATCTGGAATCAAGTATTACTGACGCAGGGGGCACTAAACAGACATGGCTACACTTGGTTCGTCAATGGCTATTCGCAGCCCACGCAACACAGATCTCAGGGAGGCTGCGCGACAGGAACGTCGTGGCCGTACACGAGCTGCAGGCGTGCTGGCCTAGATACGTTGTGGTATCTCCCGCGGCACAGCCAACGCAGTGGTCGCGCTTGTAATTGGATGTCGATCCCAGCGGACACAGTGTACAAGACGAAGAGCTACAGTGGACAACGTCACGAGACCACGTTCGTCAGACCTTCCACGACCACCACTAGCATGCAGCCCAAGAACTCACCCCTCGACAGTCGAAATGGTGCCTGGTGGGCACAGTTGGCAGTCGCTGGCGCGCGCGAGCGAGAAGGAGCCGGTCGGGCAGACCGTCTTCTTGCCGTTTCGGCACGCGTACCCGCTCGGACAGACCTCGCATGACGACTGCGGCGACGCGTACGTGCCGGCTTGACACAGACGCACGAGTCCGTCTACGCAGATCCAGCCGTCGCGGCATTTCTCGCAGCTCGCAGCCTTACCGAAGGAGAAATACCCGAGCGGACACTCGCGCTTGATACCCGCGACGCAGTAGGACCCGGCTGGGCAACGCACGCACACGCCGTTGTCGTAGAAGAAGCCGCGTGGACACTGGCACGCAGTCTGAGGATCTGGAAACAGCCCCGGCGATGTCCACTCGACCGTTGGTATACTGAGGGTCGTGTTGCAGTCCATTAGGATCTGCATCGCGGACACTTCGAACGGGACGGCGGTCGAAAGACGCAAGTACGTCCAGTCGGATCGAGTCGTGACAGTCTGTTGGGCCTGAAGTGACGATAAATTCCCATTCACAGGTACGAGAAGTACTCGTAAGGCGCACGAGACGCCGTCAGATGCAGTGCTAGCGTGGCGCACGTATCCTCTGGCAACGAGTCCAAGCCCTGGTGCCACTGAGCTCCCGTCGAACGATCGTACCAGTGTCACCTGGCGAGAGGCACTAGACGGTGTCAGTGTGACAACGGAGGTGAGGGATGCACGTAACAGGGAGCTGTCGTTGTATCTGCGCTGAGTGATGCTGAGAGTCGATGGGACCTTCCATTGACGATTCCACTCCGTGTCAGACAGCACGTGCCAGGCGCTGATCCATCCGCTGAGAGGCTGCTCATCGAAGGGGAGAAGTGAGTCTGGCAATGGGAGTGGGAAGCACGACGGACTAGGTTCCACTAGCGTTACGTTCAGTATCATGAAGCCAGGGATCGCGATGCGGAGGGACGACCTAGAGATCGACGACGGCATCGCAACGAGGGTGAGTTCAATCGTGGGAAGCTTTCCGCCTGAGGACACAAAGACTGGCGTGGCAGCTTGAACAAGACTGTCCGAGTCAGCAACAATTGTAGCCGACGGAGCGGAGTTGTCACGAGCTCGCAAGGCATCGACTATCCGCTGTGGTGCCTCAGCAACTGACGTCGGCGAGTTCACGATCTGGATCACGTCGCTGGGTGTGTTTGTGGATGCTAGCGAGAGTCCGGGAGGCAGTACGATTAGCGCAACGGTGGCGCTTTGCCGTAGTGCCGCTGCTAACGCGGACGTATCGCCAGCCAGTGAAGAAGGCGACGCGAAGACAAGAAGAAACCGGCGTAGTGTGTTGTCCACAATGCTCCACTGCGTCGCGTTGGTCTCGCTGAGACAGTTTGCCAGCCACGCCCATGTTATTGCAGTAGCTGACGTTGAGTTGAGCCGCTGTGAGTCTGTGAAGAACGAAGACGGCGACTCGTAAATCTTGGATGAGTTGCTGAGCAGGCCCACGCGGACAGTAAGCGACGACGGGTATGCTGCCTGGATAGCTGCGACGGTGGCCGGCAACAAGTCGACAAAGCCTCTTGCGTCGCTGACGGTGGCGTCAGCAGCCACGCGGAGGTTGATGCTGAGATCTGGTGACGAAGGTGGTTGCAGTTTGAGTTTGGTCGCAACTACGCGGTCCATCACGGCGGTTGCTTCGTTTCTTGTAGCGACTGCTTCACTTGCAATGCTGTACTGCACACTCTGGCTGCGTGGCTGTCCGCTCACACTGGCGCTCGGTCCGTTTTGATCGTCGAAGAACAGCCATAGCGAGCGTTCTACCGGGTCTACAGAGACTGCAGAGACCGAAACGACGCCAACGTCCACTAATTCCAGGACCAAGCTGCGGCACGTGGAGCCCACGACCGACCTTGCAAATGACGCCGTCGAAAATGATACGACAGCTTGACTCGAGCCTGTCGGAATCGTCACTGCTACAGGGAATGTGGCCGCAGGCACACTCGAGACATTCGTAGTTTTCACTTGGATAGTGGCGCGAAGCTCCCCAACCAGCGATCCCGCACGCCTCACGAGAATTTCAAATGTCAACACCGACGGCGAGCGCGTGCGGATCACGCGGCTTTCGTTTGCAGGGAAGAAGAGCACCCCGCTCAAGCCACTGCCGCTCACGACGCTGCCGCCTGTCGGTGTGCTACAATCGCCTCCCATCCAGCCAGCTTGGCACTCACAGCCTCGTAGGACGCACAAGCCGTTGCCTGCGCATGTGAGGCCATTGCGGCCACGCGGGCATTCCGTGAGATACGATGACACACACGAAATGCATGATCGCCAGCCTGCCATCGCAAAGCTGTTGTCTGGACATACCACGCAAGATGAGGAGCCGGCTTGAGCAGCAGTTGCCATACTCGGGCACAGTTGGCAGCCTGAAGACTGGGATGACTCTATCACCGTCGACGTGTAGGTGCCAGGCGCACACAGGTCGCAAAATGGGATACTGCCTGGAGACAAAAATGCTCCGGCAGCACACGATTGGCAACTGGAGCCGTCGAAATACTGCGAGTTAGCACACACGTGGCAGTCACTGATTGACGTCGATCCTGTGGTCGTCGTCAGCATCCCCGATGGACAGCTCTGACATTGGCTCGCAGTACTCGAGGCGTTGGAAAACGAGTGCAGTGGACACGGCACACACGCGCCACTGGTCGAAATTCCTCCGCTGTACGATCCCATTGGACACGGCTCACAAAGGAAGCTTCCATTGGCAGCGAGCGTCGTGCCTGGTGCACAATACTGGCAGGAGGACTGGCCCGACTCACGAGTAAACGTGAGAGAGGGGCATCCAACGCAGCTCGACGCTCCTGCCGTGGAGACACTTGAGCTGAACTTGTTGACTGGGCACGCGACACACGCTGCCGCTCCAAGCTCGCTGTAGAATCCTTTCGGACACGAGAAACACACGGCGCTGCCGTTTCTCGGGTTGTAGGAGCCTGGTGAGCACTTGGAGCACATTGCTGAGGCCGAGGAACTCCACTCTCCCACAGGGCACTGCATACACATTGTGGCATTGGCGGAGGAGAACGTACCCGCTACGCAGTTTGCACACACGCTCGCACCCTGTGAAGCAGCGAAGGTCCCCGCTGCACAGGATGAGCAAGTGGACGCAAGCGGAGCACCTTCTACGTTGGAAAACGAGCCGGCCGGACATGTAACACAAGCTGAGGCGTTTGTCTGTGTCGTCAGCGTGTTGTACGTCCCCACGGAGCACTTGGTACACGTCGCAGAGCCTTCGAACGAGTATGATCCAGCACCACAAGGTACACAATTGCGTGTGCCGCCTTCGAGATAATACCCGGCTGGACACGGCACGCAGACGTAGGTACTCGTGGCTTCGCACAGAGTGATTTTCAGCCCTGTGGCACAGTACGGCGCTGCGTAGGTCGTCACTTGCATCCGTTTATTGACCACGCTGTATCGGTCTCTGCCACCGAAGAGGAAGAGGCGGTCAGCCAAGAGCGTGATGGAATGGCCCCGACGCGGCGGTGTGAAGTCTTCGTCAAAGCGCAGCGACAGCCATTGAGTCGCGTTGTAGTTGAACTCCCACAAGTCACTGAGGAAGTCGTTGGGGAAGGCGTAGGAGCCGCCGGCGATTGCGATTTTGCCTTCGTCGATGAAAGTTATCGCTGCACCGTAGCGAGGACCGGGCCCGCGAGAGCCGACTGGTGTGAGCAGCTCCCACTGGTAGCTCTGGCTCTCAATCGCTACAGTAGCTGTTCCAGCGCTAGTTACTGGGCAGAGGCGCCACACGTCACCGTAGATAGTGTTAGTGCTCGAGCTCCTCCCTCCGTACATGACCAGACACACGATTCGCTGCGAGGAGAATAGCTTGGAGACTGGAGCCATCGCGTGGTATAAGCGGGCGACAGGCTGATCACTGCCAGCGACGATCTTGAGCACGCGCCAATACACTCGTGGACTTCTATCGCTGCAAGAGCCTTGCAGAGACGATTTTGCGATAAGTGTGAGATGGAGCTGCGTGCCGACTTCGGTGTACTCTTCCGACAGGCCGCCGTAGACGATAGCACCAGTGAATGACGTGTTCTCGTACACGACGGAGATGGAATGGCCGATACGAGCAGCTGGGCTCGCCGCAACTGAGACCGCGTCACTCGCTGGCACTACGAACTGGTCCCACTTCGCCTGGGTACTGTCCGATGATACACACAGTCGCCACAAGTCGTTGAGGAACTCTTTATTCTGGCCGCCGAAGACAAGCACGACGTTGGAGCTGGAGGGCACGAGCGTAGATGCGTGTTCAACACGAGACGCCGGTGACGTGAAGACGTCATCTTTGCTGGCTGTGGTTGTTGCAGGAGCTGCAGACGACTGGATTTGGTCAACAGGTAGCTTGAATACGTCGGCTTGAGGGTCGTACACGATCGTCGTGTTGATCACTGTTGGCTGGGCCGACTCGTACTCGATACCACCAATTACCAGCACACGCGGCGGGGAAGACAGCGCGACGGACGTATGTGAGATGCGTGTGAATGGGCCGCCTTTGCCGGTGGAGAGGAGCTGCCACTGAAGCTGGAGAGACGCATTCTGGGCCACATCGAAGCGCACGCACTGCGCTTCTAGTGCAGCGTCCTGGGCTACGACAGTGGAATGCCAGACGACCACAAGCGAGACGATTGCATACGACACAAGCGCGAATTTCGCTCCTGATCCGCGTGAAAGGCTACGTACCATGATTAGAAGTTGTGCTGCGCCTCTTTGACCAGAAGATCCGCGTGACCCTTCACTGCGGATACGTAGGTGCTTGCCACACACCATCCTCATCAAGGTTACACATACCACTCGCCAGAATCCACTTGTATTTCTCCTCTCCGAATACCTTCGCCTCGATCTACAGGTCGGCAGACGACGACTCACGACGGCGTGACGCAGGCCGACCAGGCGATGATCCAGCTTCGTCTCCCGTTGAAGGAGGGGGCTCGACGATGTAAAAGATCTTGTCCGACATGCGGTACTGACGCTTGTCTCCGTCGTCGTATTCGACCAGGTGCTCGTACGAGCGCTCGTCGAATCGCTCGACAAAGCCTTCGTACCACTTTTCCTTCGCCCACTTCACGCGCACACGCTTGCCGACGAGTCGCATCGGGTTGTCATCGGAGTCGTAGAACGTTTCGAAGGCCTTGCTCGGATCCACAAGCGCGTGGATACGAGGGTACAACTTGGAAATTGTTCTGTCCAGACTCCGCACGAGCGAATCGCTCTGCACACTCACGCTTCCCCAACTCGACGTGCTGTTCGGCTTCACAAGTAACGTGCGTCCTTGCTGCAAGTACCCTTCCATTCCACGGTGGCCGCGCAGCCACTTGTCCATCCACACGCAGCTCGCCTGATGCTGACGAACCCACTGCTCGACACGTGCATGACGCTTAGCGAGACGCGTGAGCATATCGATTGCCACCTCTGTCGCCTTGTAGAACTTCTGCTGCGATGCCATGACTGCCACGATCTTTGTCATACCATCGTCGAGTCGCTCCGGCGCAAGGCTGTCCTTGATCTTCAAGATTGTATTGAACGTGCGGAAGTACGGCTTGACTTCGTCGTGGTCCTGCGTCTCTATGCCGTGAGTGATGGCGTCCATGAACTTGTCCGTCATTCGCTTGCTCTGCCAGCTCAAGTGAATCACGATCTGCTCCAGGGGCTTCGTCGAGCGGGTGTAATGCGACGCATGCTGGGTGAGCAGGGTCACAAAGCGGTCACTCAGAACGGCTTCGTGGTCTCCCGCTGGTAGCGAAGGTGCATTGGCATTCGACGCCATGCTCGGTGGTAGCAAGTGGTGGCCTTGAACATCCATATCGGGCGGTGGAACGCTCCGAGTGAGAAGCGAGAGCAGCTTCAACACTACGTAGTCAAGCTCGAGACGCTTAAGGATCGCGCGGCCTTTGACACGTTCCAACTCTCCACGCAGTAGTGGCTGCGTCGAACCCAACCCCGTGAGGAGAGACACAACAGCGCCCACGACACTGTTCACCACTGCAAACGTGCACTCGTTCTGACCTGACAATGTGAAGCTCAGCAGCACCTCGAAGTACTGTTGGTGATGACGCACAGGTACCGTCAACAGCCAAGGCATAAGCCGGAAGAGCAGGAACATGAACTCGAAGGACGGCGGCAGTGACGTCGTTGACGAACGGCGACGACGCGAGGATTTCCCTGGACTGGATCCTGGACTGGCAGCACTGTGGCTCTGCGCAATCATCGCGGCGGCAGTGTGAGAGGTTGTCATGATGGCCTCCTCCAGCACGATTGCCATCAGCTCACGCACTTCAGCGTGCTCATTGCTAACAAGGAGCTCCAACAAGAGCGCTTCGCTGTCACGTAGAGTCATCAGAAGCCACTGGGAGCCGCGCACCTCTTCGCGGTACAGAGCGCATAGTGCAGGCTTCCACTTCAGCACAGCCGCAATATCACCACTTTGCCACAGCGTCCCGAACACGAACTTCGTCGCGAGCTGCAGAGCTTCCGAGCGAATGTCGATAGGGCCTTCGTAGATGATCGTCCCGTCGGCTGTGGGCTCCGCCATGCATGCAGACACGAGCTGGAACGTGAAGTCCAGGTACTGTCGATTGAACAGATACTTCTTGCGCCAGAACATTCGGTTCTCGAGAAGGATCTGCTCTTGGATTGGCTCCGGTGCCAGCACGTGGCTGCGGCTTCGCAGGTACTCAAGCCGCCCACGAGCTCGGATCTTTAACCGTGAGACAAACGTCAGCACCAATCCGCACACTGTCACCGACTTGACTGCAGCGGGAGCAGCGGTTGGGATTGTCGGAATGTCCACCTTGGGCTGTCGTCGAGAGTAGAAGAGCATGAAGCTGCTTCTCGTTTTCTTTCTCCTTCGCATGGCTGCGGTTTCCTCGTCGCCGCCGTCGCCCTGACCACCGAAGCATTCTTCCGGGATGCTGGCAGCATCGAACGGAGTCACGTGCGTGTCGTTGAACTCGTACCACTGGTGTGGCTGGCTGTCGCCATTCAGCGAAGGTTTTCCACTGTCGTGATCTCGCAGGAAAGAGTAGTAGTGGCCCGAATGAGCAGATCCCATGTGCACTACCGTACCGACGAGCTCATATTCGTAGTACTCTGGTGCACGCGGCCGACTGGCTTCCACGGTGTTTGTTGCCGTGCTCTTCCGACTGCTTCCTTGACGGCTGTGACTACGTTTCCGGTTGCGCATCTCGGCCTGTCCTTCTTTAGTGTAGGGGTACATATCGAGCTCCGTGGGGAACTCGAATCGGTCGTGGATCTTGGTTTGCTGCATAGCTTCAAAGTCGAACTCAAACCGCTTCAAGTGGATGATCAGCTGGTCCGGCAACTTCTGGATTGAGATACGCTTGTGCGTATCAAGCGTCACTTTCTCTACCTCACCACCATCTTCAACAGCCGGGGACTCCCACGTGTAGCTCACTTTATCGCCCTCAGCCCAGCCATCCAGAGATTCAAGCAAATTCTTGCGGTCTCGGACAGGTACCGAAATGAAGTGGAATGGCTCGAACCGCTCGCTGTAGCGGTCACCTTCAGCGACCAACTCGTTGCTGAACACACCTCCGAAGAAGGAGTTCAAGATGCTTTCGTCTGCGCGACTTCCCCTCACAGCTGCCGTCAACGTGTCCGAAAGATCGGCAGCAGCCACCCGCCCATTCATCTCGGACTCAATTTGTTGGAAGAACGACGTCAAGAACTCGCTTGCGTCTTGCTGCTCATTGACATCAATTGGTTCCCCATCCCACGTCTTCATCGCCGTTGTCAGCGCCTTTGGGTTGTAGTATGCTTTCGCGCTGCCTTCGAGATGCGCGAAGACTGACTGCAACTGATACACGAGCCCATCTTGCTTGGAGGCGTATCTCAATATCTGCCGGCGGAAGCGAGGAATCATGAAAAAGGCTTGAATCGTCGAATTCATGTAGCATGTGCAGCCGAGATTCTTCAGGCCGACATACTTCCCGCGCTCCAAGCCTTGATTGCCAAGCGTTTTCGCGACGCTCGAGCGTTGTTTCTTCTTCGTTGACTGCAAAGTAGTGGCTTGCTTGGTTGACGGGTCTTGAGGTGGCACAAGCGAATGATGGCCTGCCATCTGAACGAAAAGATACCGCAGCCCATCGACGCTTTCGAGTGCAAGCTCACGCACGAGCTCGAATGCCGTTTGACGGCACGAGTCGCTTTTACACTTGGGCTGTGTCAGATAGTACTGCGCGGACCGCTTGTCGTCGTCGTCATTTTTCTCGAGCGACGAGCTGATTGCATCGGCTGGGAAGAGTCCATGCGTGAACAGCTCTTGGATGATGCCCTCTTGGGCATTGATTGTGGCAACAACGACCTCTCGAAGACTTCGCGACTCCTTCTCTCCCGTCTCCATCGCATTGGCCAGAACTGGAGGGATCTTCTTCAACACAGCCAACAATGTCGACAGCGACAGCTCGTATGCTGCATCAGGTGACGACTCTTTCTGCAACTTCTGCTTGATCGGAGACTGAGACGGCTTGAGCGTAGCCATTGAAGTAGGCGCTGGTGCAGAGCCAGTGGCAGGAAACTCGACAATGCGTCGACAAAGCTTGACGCACGCCGCGAGAAAGTCGAACCATGTCATGTCGTCAGCCTCGTGGCTTCCCGCGCCAATGTCGACTTGATCTTGAATCAAGCGAGAATACAACTCGAAGTATTCCGAGTACTCCGTCGGCTCTTCGCAGATTGCGAGGAGGTTCAAGAAGAATTTCCGGCATTCGAGGTAGTCTCCTCGCTTGTTCTTCAGAGGCGAACACAGATCAGACATCGCACTTCGGGCTTCCTTTCGAATCGCGACATCACTTGAGCGAACGAGGCACGCAAGTAGAAGAGACCCGGTATCTGGAATCGATTGAAGTAGTGTGATTGCTTCGGCGCCATTTGAGGAGGCCTTTTCGTTGGCAATGACGCTCGTGGCGAGCAACTTTAACGCCGAGACCGTGACAAGCGCTTCAATAGGGGACTCTGGCGACCGCTCAAACTTGTCTGCCACATCCAAGCCGGGTCTTGAATACGTAGGAATGGCCGCATGGGGATCTTTGGTCGACTTCGAGCGGCGACGAGTACTTTGTTTGACCTCTCGAGGCGATTTCTGCTCCAAATCTCGCATACACCGGATCATTTGCACCACTTTAACCACCAACGGCTGCAAGTCTGCGGCCGTTTGGTTGAGTTGTTGCACGTGCTGATCGAAGGCGATAAAATGGTGCAAGAGGTCAAATACGCGAGCGACGCACATCAAACCCAACGATCCACCCTCTCTCACAATCGCATCCACGTCCATCGTCAGCACAAACACCGTCAAATGCGTCAGCCCTCCCAGTGCGATGAAAGACTCGCTCCACGTGTTGATAGGCTCGCCAGCGTCACTGCGTTTCCTCTCATGAGCCCCCGCAGTCGTTGGCGATGGTGAAGCTGGGACATTCACAGCAAACTTCTCCAGTAGCTCGAGCTGATATAACAGCTTGGGCGGGCACGACACGTCCAGCAGCTTGCTCCAATTCATCGGCATCGGAGCAGTCTTGCGGATCGAGCCATCAATGTTGAGTGCATCGTCAAGCGTTCGCAGCTTCTTTTCCATCGCCGAGTCGTAGTTCAATTGCTTCAAGAGTTTCCACCCTTCTTCGCTCACGCCGACTGGAAGGGACAAAAATTGTAGAAGCGTACGGAGGATCTTACCCGAAGAAAGCTCGAATTTGACGGCATCCCAGTCGTTCATCTCCACCCCGGTCCCATTTTCCGAGCCGACCACGACTGAGCGTTGGATATGACCAATCGTATCACTATCTGGCCGATTCAGCAGCACGGCCTCGACATAGTTCTTGCGCTTTTCGGGCGACGGTGCGGCCGCAATTGCTCGGTTTGACGAAGTCGGCAGATGCATTCCCGGTCTCAGAACCTGGGCCTTCTCCAGCGTTAGTCGGTCATGTCCTTGCGCTGTCAATTTGATCTTCAAGTCGTTGATCAGTCGCACACGATCAGCTGGATGATCACTGTCCCTTGCAACGAGGTCTCGCAATTCACCGACGAGGAAAGTTCGCTTGAGCGTGAAGTAGAATGGCGCAGCCGCCCGGCCATCTTGAGTTCGCACGTACACGGTGAGAGCCTCGACAGCATTGCTCGAGTCACTTGCAGACGAACTTGTGTCGTGGTTCGACTGGTACAGAAGAGTATTGAGCAGCACTAGTAGTCGACGACAGGCCTCATCACGCTGGCTGGATGTATCACCATCTTGACTCTTCGCCTTTGCTAAGCGACTCACACAGCCGCGAGCAAAATCAGTCCAAACTTCCCGTTTGACGAGTTTCGTGCCCAGCCGCAAGTGAAGGTGGACGAGGTAGTTGATGGCCGCATCACTAACATCTCGACGACCGTGAAGAGCAATGTCGAAAAGAGTTTCCAAGCCCTTCATGTCCATCGACTCGACTGTGATCTGCCCCACACTGGCTGTCTTACTCGACCCGTTCGCGCTGGACACCTCGCAACTTAGCTTGCGATGGCTGACGTTGACGAATTGGAACAACCTCTCGAAGGCTGAGAATGCGCTTGCCGTCATGCGCGTGATATCGAGTTGAATGACTCGGGGTGTCGAAGAAGATGTGTTGCTTCTCGTCAAGTCTATGAAGAGGTCCTCGGTCGTTGCGGGACTGAGCGCATGCTTGCCCGCGTACGCTCGCTGGACGAAGTCTTTTGGATCCGCAATGATGCTACCGAGCCAGTTGAAAAACACGTCTCGGATGCTGTCATCTTGAGGGTCTGCGATACTGTTAGAATCTTCAATTCTTGAGTTGAAGCACTGCCAGATCCGCTCGACATGTTTGTACGCCAGCTCGAGTTCTGATGATGTTACGATGAAGGCAAGAAACGCAAGACGCTTCTCGATCCCAACCAAGCGAGCCGCGAAGTCGATTGCATTCTCGGAAGGTCTGACGGTTTGCACGGTTTTCATACTTCGCTCGACATCATCGACAATCAGCGTGATCAGAGAGTGCTTTGACTGGAGCTCCTTCACAAGATCGCTTGGATTTGATGTCGTTCCCACAGCGCCTTGAAACGTGCTCCGAGCCATCGCGAGTGTCGATGAAGTGGACGATGAAGACGATGAGGTAGAGCGACCATAATTCTCGACCACTTTCTGCACGATGGTCAAAGCCATCTCAGTTGACTGGCCACCCGTCTTGATGATTCCGACACATTTAGCTACGTACTGCGATAGAAGTTGCTGAAGTTCCTTTGCCGAAGCTGAGCTTGCGGTTGTTGACGACCACGTTCGGTGGACGTGGTTGAGAGATTCTGCAAATGCAACGGCGACTTGCGTTGTAAACGCAGCGGATGTAGGTGACTGCAGGAGCTGGTCGTCAAGGCTCTTGTGCTCAATGGCATTCCACATGAGGGAAAGCCCCAGAGTCACGATCTTGCTCATCACCTCGGCTTCTTTCTGCGCACTTTGCGTCCGCTTCGAATGAGCACCGACAAGACTTGTAATAGTCGATTTCTTGGCTCCGCTTTCAGCTTCCAACGCGTTTTTGGATGCGATTTCGACCAGCTTCTGGATAAACTGGAGCAGCAGCTCATCGTAATCGGAGATGGCGACTTGGGTCAGGAGAACCATCACGATGTCCAGCATGTCTGCTGTCAGGTCATTGCACAAGGCGACCAACAGCTCCAGGAGCGTCTTCCTTCCCGTCCGAAGCTGGCTCATCGCAGCTTTCCAGATCAGCGACACGTGTGTTTCAGAGAGCAGACCCGCCTGCGTCACAGCTTCCAAAACCGATCGCGACCGCTTCAGTAGTTCCAAATGAATCCCTTCTCGAATGCCGTACTTCGAACATGCTTCATTCTGACCGAGGATGACTTCGATGACGTCCGAGTCCAAGAGCCACTCGAGAATGAACTTATACCGCAGCCATTTCGTTGTCGACATCGAATTCGCGTCGGATAGTGACGACAGTGACGATGAAGATCCTGTCAGCGAGCTCACCAAGCTGAGCGACGATGCAGCGGCGGCTGCAGCTGCCCCGGCAGCACTTCGCTTGAGGTTGAAACTTGATTTCTTCTGAAGAGCATCTCGACGCTGAGCCATACCGATCATGTCGTTGAGCCGAGCGACACCAAGCAGACGCTGCGCCAAGAACGGGCAGCAGATAAACTTCTTCGCGAGATCAAGATGAAACATCTCGAAGACCTCAGCCGCGACGAAATCGGTTGACACGGACGTCGATGATGACGAGCTGTTGTCGTTGACGGAACCTTCCACTGTCGTCCCCAAGTTCTCGTCACTCCCGAGCAACGAACCATCTCGATAGACAGCATCAAGGACAGCAATAATGTGCTCCACCAAGCCGTCTTCGTCTCTCAGCTCGTCCCCCTGCATACGACGGAGTCTCGCAAGTGCTGCTTGAAGAAACTCGCGGAAGAAATCTTCAACTTGCTGTTGGTTTTCCGTCAAGACAGAAGACTTGCGGCGACCAGTTGCAGCAGCTGCCAGCGAAGACGAGCTCGTTCGTTTCCGCTTCTGAGGCAGCGTCAGACACGGCTTCATGCTCAGCAAAACCATGGAGAGCACAGCGACTTCTACCAACGTGACCTCGCGACGCCCGACACGCTCCAACATCAACTTGAACCCGCCAACTTGGAGAAAAACGTCGACAACGTCCACAAACAGCGAAGAGCGACATGGATGCCTGGTCGGCACACTCGCGAGAACTTCCGAGCCCGTGAGATAGCTCGTGTACACCAGATTCTGCGGCACTTTCGTCGCATTCGGTCCGCCGTACTTGAGGTAGAAGAACATTCCTGCCGCCGGTGCTGTCATCCCACTCAGCACCAAGCGCAGAATGGACAGTAGCAACTGGATCACGGCTTCGGTTGGGTCTTCATCGGCGGTTGTTGCACTGCGACTTCGGCTTCCCGATCGCTCGCTAGCGTCGCCGAGGAGACTGCCGCTCTGACTGCGGGTGTCGCTGCCACTGCCGGAATTCCTATCGACGAACCACGCGACGATGTTTTTGACGACGTGCTGATGAAACACGTTCACTTGCTCAGCCAAATCACTCGACAACAACAGCGACAGCATCGACTTTTCGACCAAAGGCGTCAGTCGCTGCTTCAGGTACTGAAGCAACAGGGCGTGGTCACTAGCGAAGAACTGCTGGTCGAATTCCGCCCGCGCGTGTTCCAGGTCTCTCAGCGACAGATTCCACGACCCTCCTTGCTTGCGGCACATCGGATAGGACGGCGACAGGTACAGCGCCGTGTGGGAGCCGAGTGGCGCGGCGCGGCTGCGGCTCATGGCGAACGGCACGACTTCTTCTCGGTACGCCGAGACCGACTTCTTGCTCCACGTCGCGACTGAGATGCGGCACTCGCTAATACTGACCTGGACGACTTGGCCCACGCGCCACCGGTTGCTGGCGAGGTCGCGGACGTCGATCCACACGCCTACGCGCTGCGACGCCAGTGTCCACGCCGAGCCAGAGAGGTCTTCATCATCAAGGCGCTTGAAGCAGACGTACGATCGCAGCTCGTGCTCTGTCGCATCACAAACACACACGCACAGCAAGATCCAGTCAATGCCACCGCCTTCCTCCACAAGTGCCCATAGTACACGCACTCTTGCCCGCGGCGTCTGCACTCTCGCTGACCAGCGGCGGCGTCTCCAGGCAGCAGAAGCCTTCCGGCAGGTCCTTGACGTCGCGCACCACGCGGATCTCCTTCAGCGGCCGCAGTTGCTCGGGCGCCACGGCGTCCTGGTCAGCGTCCTTGTTCTTCTGATTCGCTTCGCTCGGTCCTCGCCAGTGAACGGCCAAGTACCACACGTACAGCGCGCGTACGCGGTCGATGGGCTTGTCCATGCGGACCCACTTGCCCCTGGGCGGCGCTTCCACAGGGAATTCCGCGGCCGTCTCACCGCCAATGTGCAGATGCACGATGGCCATGGGCAGCGCTGCCACCTTGTCGTTGCTCGTGCTGCTCGTGCTCGTGGACTTGAACCAGAGGAACGTGGCCGGCGTGAGCTCGGCGGCGTTTCCCTCCTGCGTCGTCACGCGCCGGAAGCCGCCGCCGCCCGCCAGCGCGTGGCCGTACGTCACTTCCAGCGCACCGATGTACTCGTAGTGCATCGCAGAGATCGGTTCCCCTGTCCACGGTGACAGGGAGGCAGCGATGGAGACGGGAATGGAGATCTTCCGCGTCGCCCGGCCGTCCTTCCCTTCCTTTGATCGGCTTCTTTGCCTTCTAGGGGGAGTGTTGAAGGCCCGGCCAAATGATGGTCTGTGGCACTAGTCTTGATGATGTAAAGGCGGACATGTCGCGCCACCGATTGGATTCGCCACGCGTATCCACTATCCACAGATAACACGCCTACCTTGTTCTGTGACAAATTACCTTCAACCTTCTCTTAGGACTGAGGTTTCCTAGTGTACAGCGATGGAATATGAAGGAGATACAGCGTCCTAAACCACGAAGTTCTTGCCAGCGAAGAGCTTCGACGTTGATCTTCGGCCGGGCAGCTTCAGTTTGAGTCTCCCAGGAGCAGTGGCCTTGGCTTGGCTCTTGGCCCACGAGTAAAACATAACGCCGCACACCACGATCAGCGTCGCGACGCCACGCTTCACGTCGAAGCACTGGGACTCCTGATGGCTGCAGTACAGCAGCGAGCTGAGGATGAACACGCACACGGCTCGCAGGCTCTGCATGATTCCCGTAGTGACGGCACCGCTGGAGCCGAGCATCATAAAATAAGTGAGCCCGTGGGCGAGTTGCGACAGCGTGTAGCCGATGAGAGCCGCGAGGATGTACTGCAGAATTAAAATGCTCATGTGAGTTCATGAAGCGTGTCAACGAGCAAGGGGACACTCCCTTCGTACCGTGGTGTTGCCGTTTGCTTCTTCGATAGGCTTGGTCACGAGTTCGTGCCAGAACGGCAGAACGTAGAAGGCCTGGTACACACCGAGGATGACCATACACGCCGTTCCGATCTTCAGACAGAGCTCTTGTGGCTGCGGTCGCTCAGGCAGCTTGAGCATGTACTCGCCGGTCACTGTGATAGCAAAATGCGACCTCAGTGTCCTGGCCCATTGAATCACATCACCATGCGTAGAGCGGCAGCCTTACCGTAGTTTCCACCGTAGAATGCAGCACCCAGCAGAGAGTTGAAGCAGCCCATCAACACGACCGACTGGTTGCGTCCAGCACCAGATTGGCCCAACGCACTGAAAGCCAAGCCAAACGTCACCAGTGCGATGCCGATCCACTCCTCCTGCGTCCGTCAATGCATGAGTCAGTCACTGCTTCACGCATAGCCAAACCTGAAAGCCGCTCAAGCTTCAAACCTTTGACACGACCTTCTTCAGGATGCATCGCGACAACAGCGCCGACCAGCAGATAACTGATGAGTACAGGACCTGGTAGAGTCCGCTTCCGGCCATGGCGAGGCCGATGTTGGAAAAGATGCAGCCAGCGAAGTCCAAGACGACCGAGAGGCCAACACAGAGCTGTATAGTAGACACTGAGCAGTACACCGATGACTGCGACGCCTTGATCTCCACAGACGACGACGGCGATGGCGCGAACGTCGAGGAGGAGTCGGTGTCCGTGTCCGTGTCATAGCCAGTTGAATCGGTTCCTCCAGGGCGTCGGACCAGCGTCTTTTCTTCCGACTCCCACGCATTGTCTCCACTGCTCTGGGTGGAGCTGCCCGTGAACTCTGGCTCGTCGCCGTTGTCAACTGTGTCGATCACGTCGAGAATCTCAACTCGCTTCGGCGCGTCCATCGAATCGCACTTGGCTTTTGCTTTCGTGGTCGTTGTCGCGGACTTGTTCACGGGGATCAATCCGACCAGCATGATGCCCAAGAAGTTGCACAGTGGCAACAGCATCGCCCGTTGATCTACTCAATCGAATTGCACGCATTAGCGACCACCAAGCAGCTACGAGCAATGATCATGATGACGCACCTCCAGCGCCTTGGTAAAACACATACTGCGCCACGCACGTGGAGAACACACCCGTGAACAGGAACACAAACTGCACGGCGTACAGCCACAGCGCATCCGCCGAGGCCACTGGCACCAGGGCGCGAAGCATTCTGCGATGGATCCAACTGACGTACTCACACGCGTTGACGCAGTTCCAAATCGGGACTGGTGGGAGGGCGGATACCGTACACGGTAGACTCCGAGGTCGTCGCCACGGAGCTGCAGACGACGCGAACGGCCGCGCTTCAAGAAGCCGCTGACAATTCGACTGTGTCCCACGCACGTGACTCGCAAAATTGGCAGCAGCCGCTGGAGCTTCTCGCAATTGCAGGTGACCGCGGCATGTCGCGATGTCGCGGACGAGGCAGTTGGAGGGTTCAGTTCAGAAACCGGTTTTAAACCGGTAATATCTGAAACTTACGTGGCAACTGGAAACATTTCGAAAGAGGGAACTTGGATGTAGTTTACGAATTTCTGCTAAAACCGGATACGAATGAAGCCATGAGGGCGATCTTCTCGAATGGACAGCAACGATGAGCTACGGAAAGCTCGAATGTGAAGATCTCATGGCTGACAACTCTGCACGAACGACTCGCAACAAGATAAACGCCAAGAGTTGCTATGCACACGCTTTTGTTTATGTTTCGAATAGGTTATCACAGCAAACGAGTCACGTAGCCAAAGGTGCTGCACGCCATGCAGTGTCGGACGTCGGCATCTTCAGTCAGCCGAGCGCAGTTTAGTGGTTTGGCGCGTCAACGAGAGCCTCGAGCAAAGCGCGGAAGTCGCCGCTGGTCTCGCCGTGGATGCGGTCGCGGAGCTCCTTGCCGTACTTCTTCTTGTACGCCTCCTTGACCTGAGGAAGCACGCAGTGGTAACGCACGACAGCGTACGAGAGACCCTCCTCGTCAGTGCCGAAGCCCTTCATGGTGCTCTCGAAGAACTCGGCGAGCAGCTCAAGTGGCTCCAGGATCTGGCGCACAAGGAAGAGCAGCGCCTTCTCAGCGTCGCCGGTGAACTCCTTCTCGACGGCCTTGATGATCGTGTAGTTGTACTTCTTCACGTACACGGCGTTCACGTTGCGAAGGTGCTGTGGTGGGCTGGTGACGATGACCTTGATGAAGGCCTCCTCATCAGTGCCAAACTTGCCCTGGCCGGCCGCGTACAGCGCGTCGGCATCCTCCTCGGCCTTCTGCTGCGTGTGGAACGCAGGGTTGAAGTCAATGGTGGAGCCCTGGATCGAGGCGAGGATCACCTTCTTGAAGTCACCTCCCAGCTCATCGTTGAGCGTCACAGCAAGGTCCTTGCCGTGGAGGTTGAAGTATGTCTTCTTAAGGATGTTGATCTCAACGTTGGTACGGCCGACGAGGACCTAAAACGCAGCAGCAATACGATTTTGTCAGCAATCGGTGGACGGATTCGCATCATCAATCGCTCAGTGATCCAATACATACTGGAAAGAGGTACTTCTCAACGGTGCCGGCGCCCTTGGTGGCCTCACGGACGATGTCGGCCTCAGCCTCTGGCAGTGGCGCCGAGATGAGCGCGAGCAGCTTGCCGTAGTGGCCGCCGGTCTCGCTCGTCACAAGCGACTTGAGGTCCTTACCGAAGAGCTCCTTGTAGCGCAGCGAGATGAGGTAACGCTGCTCTGGCGTCTTCGGGCCGAGCGCGGCCGTGAGCATCTTCTCATCGGTGCCGAGGCCCTTGGTGGCCTTCTGGATGTCCTGCACGGCAGCATCGACGTCGGCTGGGAAGCTCAGCGCGGCGCCGCCGTAGACGTTGTGGGCCGATGGAGGGTAGAGGTTCAACATGGTGGATGGAGGGAGGAGTGTGGATTGGAGTCGCTTGCGTGGGGAGCTTGCAGATTCGAAAGTGATCGAGGAGCTCCAGAGCTTCTGGGGTCGAACTGACTGCCGACCAGCAGAGGACGAGGAACCGAGGAGGGAGCTTCAAGCTGGGTCGGGTCGAACGACCATAAACGGGTCTGTCCAGTGAAAAGCCCGGGTCGAAGGGGAGGAGCAGTAGGCGCCAAACACGAAATTTGAGAAAAGCATCCACGTGGCCACCGGACTTTGCATGCCGTGGGGTCGGAAAAATCAGGAAAACTTTCGATCGGACTTTCTTTCCTCACTATCCAGCACACGGGTTCTGTGTCGAGAGGGGGATCAAATGATTCGGATTCACAACCTGATACCCTTTCATAGTTGTACCTGATTTTCAGGATCTTCAAGTCAACAAAACTGTATAAAACGATTCACCCGCCCAACACGAAGAGCTACTTGTCGGGTCCCTATCGGCTGGGTGGCAGCACGTGACGTGGCACTTCTTCAACGGTGAGTGTACAGTACAGGGGACACGGATGAACCCATCTCTCCTTCCCTCTTCAGAGGATTGATCTTCGTCACATCCACTGCCTTCATCCGCTAGGGCTGGGCCTGGAACTCGAGCTTTTCCTCCTCGAACTTGAGCAGCTTGGCCTGCTCGCTGTCGGCATCAAACTCCACGGCGTCGCCATCGTCGCGGCCGTCCTCCAGGTTGTCATCGGTCTTGTGATGCTTGAGAGCTGAGCTCTTGATGCTCGTGGTGGCTGGCACCATGAACAGCAGCAGGATCGGCACGACCTTGCCAACACTGCGCACGATCACAGCGACCGCGAGGCCGGAGAAGTCGTTCTTGGAGATGTGGAGGAAGTTGCACAACCACGAGCCGCCGTAGGACGACACGGACCACGAGAAGTTGTAGATCGACATCAGCAGCGCGAACATGGTGCCTTCGATACCCGGCGGACAGATCTTGGCGCATAGAACGAGCGACGGCATGTGCTTGAGTCGCGCGACGACGTCGGACAGGATCTCGTCGCCGAAGATGAAGAAGCGGTCGTTGATTCCAACAGAGACATTCCAGCGAGACACGAGCACGAACTCTGCGATTGACACAGCCGCCGAAGCCAACTGGATGCGGAAGAACATGGCACGAAACGGCATATCGCGGAAGTAGGCGTTGTACAGCGCAGTGGTGGCGAGAAGCGTGAGGCTGCCGACGGTCGAGATGAAGCCGAGGAACGATTTGGAGAAGTGCAGCTCGTTGGTCTTGAAGCTGAACATGGCCTCGCCGATACTAGGCGGAAGTGCGTTGGACAGGAAGATCCACAGCATCGGACGCCAACACACAGGGTCCACGACAACCTCAGCAAGCGCCTTGCACTGACTGATGACCGTCTCGACGAGGGTTTGCGTACCACTACGACGGTATTGCTCTTCAGGAAGGCGAATCGAAATGATGACGACGCAAAGCGGACCGAGAGCCGAGAGGAAGAAGACGCCCTGCGGCCCGAAGTTGTTGAGCGCGAAGCCCGAGACCATGGAGCCGAGCACGGAGCCGATCGACAACGAGATCCACGACAGCGTCTGGAGGTTTCCAGCCATGTCTTCCCTCTCGCTGCGTGCAGCCTCGACGACCTTGCCATCGATCACGACGTCGCAGAAGGCAATGCCCAAACTCGCAACCACCAGCGCGACGAGTGCGCCTTCGTATCTGTGATAGAGAATGCTGTGTAAGCCATGGCAATGCAAATGATATATCTGGAAAGAGACTTACGTGGTGACGAGGCCTGGAACTGAGAGGGAAATGTACGCAAGCGCTGCCACGGCACTGAAGATGAGCAGGTAGGACTTGCGCCGCGTGCCCCAGATAGGCACCGTGTCCGACAGAATGCCGTACAGTGGCTTGATGATCCACGGAATCGCCGCAGTGCCTCGAAGCGCCTCGGACTGCGCGGGCTTGAGCGCCAGCGTCTCGTTCAGGTAGTAGCTGGTGCCAAGAGAACAGAGCGTACTGCGAATACCTTGTGTGAAGTACACGAAGAAGATCTGCAGCAATAGCGCGTCGCCAAAGTGCAGGCGCATGGCATTCCACCAGTTGACGATTGCCGTCACGTGCGAAACCGGCCCCGCTGCGGCCTTGCTGTGGTCGCCCTTCGCGCCAAGAAGCACTGATGCATCGTCCAACACGTCGGCCTCATCGCCGTCAACGCCTACAGCAGCAGAAGCGCCTGGAGTCTTGCGCACGCGGCCGCGGATGCCGTCGGTCTCATTGCGCTCGTCCGTCATCTTGCGTGTCTGAACGCTGGGGAGCCAGCGTGCATTTATGGACGTGCCTATATCATTCACGAGTCACTTTTGACGCGTAGATATAACTTTTGTTTCACCAAGTGTCCTACCCACATTTGTGGAATCATATCTGGTTTGACCCACATTAGCGTGGTGTAGCCATTTGCAAGATACTTCGATGGCGCATGTCCTCGCTGCACAGTTGAGCTCATTGCAAACAACGTTATTCATCTCTGCTAGTGTCTGTTGTCTCCGCTGCTGCTGCGCGTCGACTCCCTTCCTCCGTCTCTTTTTGGTGGAGCGACGGCCACGATGCAGGGAACACGGCGGAGAAGAACGCGTCTTCGATGATGCCGATGCAAACCATGAGCACGACGTAGCTGAAGAGGATGAGGTACGTGTACACGTAGATCTGGCCGATCCAGGGCGTAAACGCCACCGAGTTGAATGTGTCGTGGATCTCGTCGCCATTGGCGATCGCAAACAGCGTCGTCGACGTCGCGCCGGCACTCTGGAAGCGCGGCACTTTCGCGCCAAACATGACGGTGCCGAACAGCACATAGCCGACGAAGATTGGCAGCACTCCAACCAAGAACTGAGCGACACGAGGCAGGCCACGCTGCAGTGTCAACCCCAGGATGTGAAAGCGCGTGTTGACGGTGAGATACCGGACGAGGCTGACCCACTGCAAGGCGCAGCACGACGCGAAGGCGAGGCAGAGGCCGTCCCAGAGATACAGGCGGTAGGACCGGAACCACGTCGACATGACACACACCACAGTCGCGATGTTCACGATCAGAATGCCCCAGAACCAAAAGTCGCGCGCCTCCGTGAGAAAGATCTGCCACGCACGTGCTCGATAGTAGCGAGGCGAACGAGCGCCACGGGGCGAGAGCAGCGCGACGGCGGTCCGTGAGTTCCACCACTTGAGCACAAACTCGACACACTGCAAAGAGAGAGCACGGTCGTCAGTCTTCACGACAATGAGCCGATTGATGAGCACGAAAAACGTACCTGGTATGAGAAGATCAAGACCATCAGGCACCAGTCAAATGTAGTGCTGCGGTCGAAAAAGATGGCCGGGATGCGCTTGTTGCCGTGGGTGTGCGAGCCATGGAGAGTGAGATCATCTTCGTCCTCCGTTCCTTCGCCACTAGTGAGGACGGGTTTGAGGCCAAAGTTGAGTGAGACCTCCAAGTGGCCTTGGCTCTGGAGGTCGTACGCGAAACGCACCCACCACTTGAACAACTGTGGGTGCGTCGTGCTGTTGTCGGCGCTCGTCGCCTTCATTCCGATGAGAACCCGCATCTCCAAGCCGTCTAGCTGCTCGAAGAATGCTCTCGTCTCCGTTGTGTTGTCATACTTTAGTCGCAGTGGTGCCGGCCACTCGCTCTCACCACGCCCCGTTATGTTGTACTTGTGGGCCGTGCTGTCTTCATCCCAGCTTGTCCATACAGTGAGCTCTGGGTACGGGATCACGCCCAGCGTGTCATCTCCCGCAGTGTAGAACTTGTCCAGCGCCACATTCGCCAGCTTAGCATAGTTCGCCACGACTCCATGGAGATGCTTGCGCGTCTCTTCAATTGTAAAGAGCATCCCCACCGGATAAGACGACGCGCGGGCTGCAAAGCCGCCGCCGAAGAACTCGTCGTCCACATTCGCGGCGATCTCTTCCTCGGACTCGAGCAGAAAGTGCGGCAGAGTCTCCGTGACGACCGTGTCTGGCGTATCCGGATCAAACGACGGGATATTGCGCGTAGTGTCCACGTAGAACAGCAAGTGGATCCAGTCGTTGGCCAGCGCGCGCTCGTACGGATGCAGCGCGCTGCCGATGGAGACGCTGCGCAGCGTCAGAGCCAGGAGCACGCCCACGTGCAGCACCACTCGCAAGCTCTGGAGCAGCGCCACATGCACACGCGTAGTGGCCGGGTCAGTGGCAACTCGTAGTGGTGGGTGTGGCCGCGTGAGATGCGGCAGCGCGTCGTTGGCGTCGTCTGGCTTCATGTCGAAGCTTGCGGATTTTGAGGAGCTGGGGAGTGCGCCAGTCCTAGTTAAACTTGGTGGAATAGTGTGATGCACACTAATCTATCGCGTTGGATGGACTGAACCGGCGACGAGCGGAACAAGAGATTCGAAAATGGCAACTAACGAGGACACGCGCGCGACGACGATCGGCAAGTACATCGCGCGCTTCCGCCAGGAGAAGCCGCGGCCGCGCGAGGAGCGAGGCGCTGCAGAGGGCGACTTCTGGTGGACGCAGCCTCGAAACAACGGGCTCCGTAGCGTCAGTGGGGGCGACGTGGCGACCGGGCAACGAAGAGGCGTGGAGTTGGAAATGGAGACGGAGGACGCGAATGCCGATACGAAGACGTCGGCGGCGCCTCTGGACTGGGAGGTGGAGCTGCTGAGTGGCCTGTCGTCCTCACAGGCGACTGGCGGTCGCGCGGAGGGCATCGCATCGCTGGGGTCGTCAGCGTCACTGTCGGCGTGGAGTGAGCTAGGCTCGAGCGAGCAGTCGCCATTGACGACGAGTGCATGGGATGCACGAGACGCGTCGTTTCAAGGCGTTCCAGCTACGAGAACTCGAGCGGCCTTTGCGCTTGAGGAGCCGCTTGTGGACGACGGCTTCGTGGTGGTGGACGAGGCGGAGGACGAGGAGATGAAGGCGCTGGAGACTTCGCTGGAAGACCCGGAGATCGTAATCCAGCGGATCCGGCGGCGGCTGGGCTTCCAACCACAGCAGCAGACTCAGCGTCACTATAGACAAGGTGGTGAGCATGCGATGCAGCCACAGTCCGCATCGCTGTCGTCTGCGTACTCCCCGCTTCGAGACGAGCAACTGGACATGGCTGAGCTACTGTCGTCATTTGATTCCGAGTCGGCGACGACTCCTGTACAGAGACACAGCATCGAACAGCTCGAGCTAATGCTGGAAGTTGATGATCGTGTGGAGCAGGCGTCGCCAGCGATGAAAGAGGAGACACCGCAAGAGCGGAGTGCTGATGATCAGTGTGAGGAAGAGCAGCCACGCGGCGAGCAGGATAAATCGCGAAGCGAGACAACTATACCAATGGGCGTTGAAGCATCCAACGTAAACGACAGTGAGCGAGAAGTCAGTGAAGAGGACATGGGTGCTGAGTCCAAGTCGGAGGCAGAAAGCGAGCCTGCGAGCGTTCGGCTGGCGGACATCAACGATGAGTTTGCATCGGAGGATGAAGCTCCAGCACGGTCCGCCAGACGCGTGGACGAGTCATCTAATAGTGTCTCTTCAACTGGATCTGACGCTCGCCAAAGCACTAATAGCACGCTGAGCGCTCGAAGAAAGCTACCGCCTGCGAACGACGAGAAGCCTTCGCCTCGACTTCCTCCGCTATCCCCTGCACGGAGTCCGATGTTTCGAATGGCGCTCACGCCAAGCGCGTCGCCCTCCATTTCACCGCGAATGGCTGGGGCGAGTCAGCCACCAGAGCTGACTGCTGAAACGTCCAAGACACTGGACAACCTGCTGAGTCTCGTCGTTCACTCGTGGGGAGAGGACTCTTTCTTCGGAGGTAGCCAGGCCAGTGAGGATGCCGTCGAAAGCACAGCGGCAGTCGAGTGTGCTAGCGTCGAAGGAGCGGCTCCACTTGGAGAAGGGAACGGGGAGGTGACGGTCAACGGGGGCGTTCAAGTGGAAGTGTCAGCCGACGATGATGAAGAGAAGGGAGATCGAGATGACTTCCAGGACCTGGAGGATATCCACGCTGCGGATCCGATTGTTCAAATGCTGCGCAAGCGCATCTCGGTGTTTGAGGAAGCGCTGGTTCGTATGGAAAGAGATGAAGCCCAAGGCACAGACACGACCATCGACACAGTCCACGCCAGCTAGTCCGCGTTCAAAGAATGGATTATACGGGTGGGTTTCTCCACAGAAATCCGGCCTTCTCCTGCTGCTTCACGGGTCGGATCTCCTTGTGTGTCGTGTGCTTCTTCACGGGCGGCGTGAGCAGATCCGAGATCGAGGGGAAGTGGAAATCCGTGGGTTTTCCAGTCAAGTCCGTTGCTAAGAACGGCGTGCCGCTGTCGTTGTGGCGTAGTGTCTTCGCGAACGCCTCTGCAACGGGCTGCGTGTACTCCTGCAGACTCATGATCGACGCTGGCGGCGGCAGCAATGGCACGCGTTTGCCACTGGGCAGCGTCGCGTTCTTGACGATGCGCAGCGGCTTGAACTTGGGAGGACCGTTCAAGATGTCTCGCAGTTTGTCCAGCTGTGTCGACTGCGGGCCCTTCGATGGTGGCTGGCTGCAGATATTGCCGTGCGCCAGGAACTTGATCTGCTTGCGATCCACGACGAGCTTGCGCTCCCACTCGTCCTGCTCCTGTTGGAGCGCCTCCTCCATCTCCTTCCGCAAGCCCTCGCCACACAAGTGAACGCTCTTGAAATAGTCCGGATTGACCGAGCCATTGCCGTTTGTGCCTCCGAAGACCATGTCTTTCGACGGCAGCGTGGAGAATTCAGGGCCGCCACTGTCGCGGTTGTTCTCTCGTGAGACCGGTTTCGGGTGGTTCACGTTGTCGATGAATGGCATCCTCAAGTCTTCACAGCGAGCTTCGCTTGGAGCGTCTGGGTGCTTGCAGTACTCGGCGGTGGGTCTCGGCATCGGGTACACAAACCCACGCTTCGTCGTCCACTTCTTGCGTGCCTCGCGCTCCTCCGTCTGCCGTAATTCGTCCGGATTCACGAGACTCATCGCGAGTGACTGGAACTCAGGGCCGTACGAGTATGTTGCACGATGGTCACTTGACAAACGCTTCCGCAACTCCTCCTGGAGGGCTTCTTGGCTCTGTGATCAAGTGAACGAAGACGCTTAAACACAGCACTACATCGAAACCAATGCAGGTGACGTTACGCACCCGAAGCTTCTGGCCACTGTACAGATACACCGGCTGACTGGCATTGGGGTTAGCCTTGAGCAACTCATCTTCATGCTGTCTCTTCTGGCGATACTCAAGCTCATGTTGCTCCAGCAGTTTCCTGGATCATAGAAGCTGATGGTGAGACTTATGAGCATATCGACACTACCACTCCCAGCCATTCGTACCTGCGCTCGTCGAGAAAGTCCCGCTCCTGCTTCGTACGCTTCGCCGTTTCGAACTGCGGGTTCGTCGAGTCGGTCGGCGCCTTCCAGTGTGTGTACTTGAACGCCCGCTGCTCCGTTCCTCGTCCGTGCGCATCGTCATCGTCCTGGCCGTCCTCGTCTTCGGTGTTGGTCGCTGGTTCCGACTCTGTAATCTTCGGCGTCGCTGCTGTAACTCGCGCTTTCTTCTTCCCGTGAATATCTTCCAGTGAGATGCTTTCGCCGTATTTGCTCTCGACCTCGAGCAGCGTGTGAGCGCTCGGGAACAGATCCAGCTCCTTCACCTCGGCCAGTCGACTCACCCGCCGCGTTTCCATCAGCTTGGTCAGCGCCGCGTAACACGGCTCAGCGACCTTCGTCCGCACGTAAATGTCGGGCATCTTGAGCAGCGTGGGCAGCGGGTAGCGCAGCTTGATGCGCTTGAGATCGATATCAAACGCCGTGTACAGGCGGTGCGTGAACCTCAACTGGTCATTCGCGTACATGCGGAAGGTGTCGCTCTGCGGCTTCGTGCGAGGCAGCGCACTGTGGACTCTCTTCATGGCACCATCCGCCAGCCCCTCCACGATCACCATACGCAGGTCGTCGTCGATGATCATGCAGCCGGTGAGCACGTCGAGCTGGCCACTGTCGCACTGCTGCTTCTCGAGTGGCGTCATTTGGTACGAGCGAATGGGCACCGTCGTGTCGGAAAATGCCTGGAGATTCACCGCCTCGAGTACTCGCATGAGTTGCAAGAGTGTGGATGTGTCTTTGTACGGGAATATCAGCACAAAGCGAGAGAAAAGCGGCGGCGCGGTTGCAGTTTCTGCCACGAGAACGGGGTTTTGAAGCACAACGTGGAGACTCAAGGTCGTGCCACTGACGACGTATGCGCCAGGCTCACGCACAGCTCGGTCGGCTAAGGGAACATCCGCTTGCCCTTGTGTGGTCGATACTGGAGCCTCGGCCAAATCTGCAGCTCCAATCGGCTGAGCACGTCGCTTTCGTGCTAGCACATCTGCCGTGAGTTTGAGTTTCATGTACGGCTTCGTGTTGTGCGGATCCTTCGGCGTGGAAGGCGGCGGAACGAGGGCTTTGGCCTTGAGAAGCAGTTCATCAAGACGAAACGTGGCCGATCCAAAGGCGAAGGCTTCGCGAGAACGACTCAGCAGCGCGTGCCAGTCCTGCTTGGCGATCTCATCCACTGCAAAAGACTCTAGTGGCTTGGCTTGTTGCTGATTCGCGTGGCTACGTGGCGTCGCGTGACGAGACGAAGTCGTGGACGGCGAAGTCAAGCCGTCAGCGGGGACTGATGTTGGTCGTGTCGGGTCGATGCCAGTCGTGAACAACGACTCCCACTTGAAATGCAGCTTCTGCAGTGTCTCGTCTTGGAAGAAGTCGCGGTCGTGGATCTCCACCGTCAGCGATGAAGTGTGGATAGCGTCGTACAGCTCCGTCGGGTCGCATCGACCACACAAAAACGTCGTCGTGTGTTGCCAGTCGACGGTCTCCGCGTGGGCTCTTCCTGGAGTCAGGACGAGTCGATCTCGTGGATGGCTATACAGCGTTTTGTCGGGGAAGAATCTCCACAGAGCGAACACAGGTCGGCAAGAAAGCGCGAGAGGGCTGTGAGGACTCTGACTCGCTCCAGCGTTTCGAATCTGACCCACACCAGGGAGTCGACGCGCAGTACCAACCGTGATCGTGAGTGGATTGAGCTTCTTGCGCAGCGATGGAGAGAGCAATGGCTGGTCGACGCTGATGCGGATCGTCACGAAGCGAATGCCCGAGTGCTGCGTGAAGCAACTACGGCCTGCGCTGCGTAGCTGCTTGGCTTTCGACGCCGTCTTCTTCAGTTGTTCGAAGACACTCTGCGTGTCGTCATCTTGGTGGATCTCCTGTGACTCTGGCTCGCCTACGCCGCACCACGTCTGCTCCAGTTGTAGTCGATCACACGCAAGCAGAGCACTCGCGTCCAGTTCGAACCGGTCGGCAATCAGTCGCCCACGGCTGCTTGTTCTCTTCTTCGAGTCATTGCTGCTACTGCTGCTGGTCGCGCTGCTGCTGACTTCGGGAGCTGGTGAAGCCACAGGCGTAGGCTTGCCTTTTGGGTCGGTGGCTTTCCCCGTCGCTGCTACTGCCACTCCACTGGCTGGAGCAGTCGCTTGGTCGGAGAGGACGAATGAGATGGTCGGGTCGTCATCAATGCCACTAGCAAGCGCCTCTGTGACTACGACGTCCGGAATCACAGCTTCGTACCGCCAGCTTCCAGGCGTCTCCGGATCGACTGCTGTCCAACCTGCCGCGCCGACGATTGGCGTCTGCTTCTTACTGCCATCAAGGAAACGGAAGCGGAAACTGGGTGCGTGGAACGCCTGGTCTTCCAGTGCCACGTCGATCTGCACCGTGAACGCGCACTTGTGGGCGTCATGGTCCGCCATAGTGGCGTCTCCGCCATCCAGCGGCGATGCGAATCGCTCGGGACGATGGCGAGACCACCAAGGCGAACGCTCGTCTCCTAAAATAGCACCACTGAAGACTCGACGCGTCGCTTGCTTTGTGGCTTCAGTCACTGCGACCGATCGGCTTTTGGGCATCAGGCCGGTCAACGCATAGCAGGACAGACACACAGCCAGCGACAGCCATCAGCCAGCCATGGACACCCAGTACAGCGGCTGCCACTACAAGGCGCGACGCGTGTTCCTGGGCGAAGAGTTCGAAGTGCGGCTCTTCGATGTGGACGCCGTCGGGATCGCGATCGTGATCTACCAGCCGAGTGACGGCGCCAATGTGCCACTCAAGTTCACGCGTGTGTTTTCGCGGACTGAGCTCCAGCAAGCCGGGATCCTGCGCACACTGGAAGGCTACGTCACGCTCGTAGACTCGCTGGAGCTGGTGGAAGACGCCTACTTCACGGGAAGCGACGCCGTGGAGGCAGGGCTCAGTGAGCTGTCGGCGTACCAGCTCTCGTCGTCGCTGGCCGGCATCAAGTACCCAGAGCCGATCGTATCTCTGCAAGCCGCGACTGCATACCTGACACGTGCACCTGTGGGACTGACGGCGTGGAATGCCAGCCGCACGGCCTCGGACGAGAAGCTGCTACTGGACGTCGTCGCCAAAGGACTCGCTGAGCTTTGCCGCGAGAAGCCCGCGGGGCTGGAGGCCGCCAAGTGGCTCGGCCACTGGCTGCTCAACAACAACCCCTCGCAGCCTGCCGTGGCACATGCAGACTGAGTAGCAGTAGACAGAAGGTAGTGGATAATGTACATACTCTCCCAGCACGTGCATTGATCATGGCCCATTTCCACGGATTCTCGGGCGTCGGTTCATAGTTCCTACGCGACGCTTCGGGTCTTTACGTGGAGAAACAGTCTCTCTACACAAGCTCAGACGCGTATCCTAGGCAGGCAATACCATGGCGGACGAGCTGCAGTCGTCCGAGGAGCTGGCCTTCGTCGCGGAGGAAGTGGACCGCATCATTGTCTCCAGCATCGAGAGCTGTCTCAAGGACGAGGTGTACGACGAGTCGCGCGTGGCGCAGTGGGTCGACACGATCTGCGAGGCCATCATGCGCGGGCTCGCGGAGCTGCGCAAGCCGCTCAAGTACATCGTGAGCTGCCTCATCATGCAGAAGAATGGCGCTGGCGTGCACGCCGCCATCTCGTGCCACTGGGACACAGTCAGCGACGGTGGGTTTGGCAGATACCTGACCTAGTGATGGCTACACAGCGAAGTAGCCGATGATTCTGACGTGGTTGTGTGGCTGATGATGTGTCAATGACATGTCAACAGGCGCCCACGTCGTCAAGTGGCCCAGCGACAAGCACAAGGACCACAATCGCTCCATGTACTGCATCATCACCGTCGGCGGGCTCAGCTTTTGAGGTGTCGTAATGTCACTATCGTATCCCTTCGTTTCCCCGTTTGTGTGACATCAAAGGCTATCCCTGTCCAAATCGATACTCAAATCACTTGTGTTTTGTATGACCGGCTGTTTGGCGGGAACCGGCGCCATTCAAACGACCAGCTCCAAGTGGCTTCGCCCGCCCGTTACGCCGGTCACCGTGACCTGCCTGCCGCGCCTGCATCTCCTGTGCTACCACTGCCGCTCCAGCCGCAGATACGGGAGCTGCAGGGACCCGCTGACACGAGCAGTTCCATGACGTGGCACCCGTTCGACGCGCGGCGCAGCGGCAGGGATCCGTTTCCGGATTTCGAAGCCGCGATGCGGCAGTTGGGCGGCAGCGACGACGAGTCCGAGTCGGAATCCCATTATAGCCGCACTAGCAACAGCCACAACGACAACACTGACTTCCACTGGGCGAGTCAGAGCGACAGTGGCAGTGACAGTGACAGTGACGCTGGCAGTGAGGTATGCGACGGTGCGGACGGCGAAGCGGCGCCCGTGACACTGCGCTGGAGCATCGACGCGCTCGCCACGCTGCTGCCCAGGGCGTTCTCGCCGCTGCCGCATCAGAAACGACCGCCGCCGCCCACGCCCTCGCCGGCGTTGCTGCTGTTCCCGCACCCCACGCCCGACCAGATCCAGACTCAGACCCACAGGCGACGGCGACGGCGGCGCTGGAGCGCGGGCAGTTGGACCACTGAGCACACTGCGTGGACGCCTCCCAGCACTGGCAGTCGCTCGACAGGCTTCTTTGAGGACGAGTCGCAGTACCACGTCCTGCGCACGCCCGCAGCCGTGATCGAACGCGAGCAAATGCAGGTCCAGATGCAAATGCAGCACCATGGAGATGGCAGTGGAGGTGCTGTGTGTGCGGAGTACACGCGGTGGCGAGCGCCCGAGGCGACACGGTGGCGCGAGCTGCATCGACGCTGCGTCGAGACCATGCAGCTGTGCGAGGAGCGACTGCGCGAGCGCCAGCACAAGCTGCGAAGGCTGCCAATCCCAGCCAGTAAGGTCAAGTTACGACGGCGATCAACGCTTAGCAGTGGCAGTAGTACAAGTAGCTCCGTGAAGACGCCGCTGGGTCGGTCAGAGGATACATTTGTGATGAAGACGCCAGCCAGAAACACAGCAACGACAAAGGCGAATCCGAGTCGTGATCCATTGACACCAGTCGTGGCAACTAGGCTAAGCTTCGGCTCGATCGACTTGTCGCCCATTCCAGTTGACACGGCTGAGAAGCAACGTGCGCAAGCCGTCAACATGCCAGGCCACGACGCATCTCTGCCTGTGACACCTGCAGCAACAAGTTCGCCTGCGTTTGGTTCGAATTCCAGCTTCCAGTCTCCGTTGCCACCACTCGCCGAGCACCCAAACGACGTCCTCACACCGTCGTTTGCGTCATTGCGATTCGCATCCTCAGACCAGGAAGAGGAAGAGGAGAAAGACAACAAAGAGAACGACCAGCCATCGAGCAGCAGCAGTGGTGATGTCTCCGCGTCATCGCTGAAGACGATGTCGCTGCTACGAGCTGGAGCGGACTCCTCGTTTTCTTCGTCTTCATCGCCATTCACGCCGCCATCATTCGACAGAGAATCCTCGCGAGGCTCTGGCCACGAGATCAGGCTTCCGACTGAAGAAGAGAAGGAAAACGAGGCCATTGCGAAGAGGCAGCTCTCTTTCATGGCAGCAATTGAAGAGGAAGCGCAGGCAAGAGACGCCAGTCGAGCAGGCCAGAGGACCAGACACGTTGACGTCAGTGGTAGTATCACTGAAGAGTCCGAGTCGGATATCGGGACGGACAGCGGAGCTGGTCAGCGAAGAATACCAGGCCAATCAGGCCTTGCGGGTCGACAACAGCCTCTACAAGAGCACGAACGCAGGCTCGCTATGCCACCAGCGACCTCCATGGCGTCCATCTACAAGGAGGCGAGAACACTGGGAATCACGGAGCCGACCGCGCAGTGGGAGTACGTGCAGCTCATCTCGAAGCAGACGGCTTCCCAACGCAGACCGATCTAAAAGACTGGGCTCTCTCTTATCTCTCTTTACTAACAAGCAAGGGGCTTTGTTTTTGTATTTCTCATATCCCAACAACCAACGGAATAATAACTTATGAAGAAACGGAGTGGCCTTCACACGGCCCGCGACGCTGTGGCAGTGGCGCGCTGTGTAGGAGTCGTGTACGTCGCCGTATTTGTTGCAGTCGTACTTGGTAACGTAGTCTTTGTTCTTGTGCCCAGAGACTGTGACCGCTTGGGTAGCACTGGTGGCGGTGGCACGCGGAAATCTCCGATAAAGTAGCCGTCCGACTCGAGCGCCGTCTTCATCAGCTTCTGCTCCACTGCGACTGACCGAGGCGAGTCGTACAACTCTGGTCGGCGCGGCGAGTTGGACGCCGAGCCGCCAGTCGACCGCCGTCCCTGGTGAAGCAGAGCTTCACCCTTAGGCTTGAGTGATATGCTCTGCGATGGGAACTTCCATCGGTGACGCCGCAGCCCAGGCAATTGCATTCCGGAGCGTGGAGACGTGGATGCCGACGACGACGGTGACGATGTCGGTGACGACGTCGCTGTTGCAGCTGCAATCACGGGTACTTCATCACTACTGGGCACAGCAGCATCGCTGCCTGAGGACAAAGGCGTCGCCTCCGCTTCCGGAGAGCCCGCTGCTTCGATCGCCTGGTCGCTCTCAGACACACGCGGCTGTGTGGACGCCAGCGACTCTCCTTCGGTTGTCGTGGCACTCGCACGTTCGTCAGTGTTCTGCTCTCCGGCTTCCGCTTTCCAATTGGTGCTAGTCTGCTTCTTGACGCCTCCTGTCTTCGTCACGGCCGCATCCTTCCGCTTCTCTCTCGTCGTCTTTGTCTTCGCTTTGACTGCTGGCTTGCCACTGCCCGGCACCTCGGTGCATGAGTAGAATCCCTTGGCGACTTGTCGCCGCCGCGAGTCCACGAACCAGTAGAAGGCCACAATCCCCACTGCCAGCAGCGTGTTGCGCACGGTCACGAGCAGCACGAGCTGCACCACGGCGACGGTCAGCAGCACCAGCAGCGTGAGCACCAGCGCCGCGACGCCCGCCAGAACAAGCAGCCCCATGCGCGCCTACTCTAGTCGTAGACTTCTCGTGTTCCGTTCTGAAGGTGTAGGTACAATACAGCCCTGGTGGTCGCGCTGACTCCACGCGATTCGCCACTTCTTCTTTGCGCAGATCCGGAAAGCACTTCTGCGTGCAGTCAGTTGGCAGATCAATCCGGCACCAATGCCCCTTCCTTGCCTGTGGCTTGGCTCACTCGTCCTTCGCCTAGCTCGGACCTCCTCACTCCGGCGTTCTGTGCTGAGCAGGCAGACGCAGAACCAACACAGAGCTCTCTCTCCGTCGAGGGTTCCACGCGCCATGCAGCGCTCGCCAACCAGCTGACAGCCAGCGGCAGAGCGGCGTCGCAGCCGCGAGAACCTGAGAAGCGGAGCTGCTCGCGGGTGAGTAACTGTGCGATGGCTTTATACCAAAACAAGGTGATACTGAACATTTTGATACAGAGTATGTAAAGCTGCTCAAAGTAGCCAATCATATTGCTCCTATTTGAAATTATTAGCCAATCATCGTACCTCATTAAACTATTATACCCTGAAATGACACCAAATTCCCCATTCGTGCGAAGATTCTTCGGCGGCGTGGGGCCAGTAAGGAGATGAGCTCCTGCGCCTTTTCGGCATCTTGGTCGAGAACCCCAATGCTCCAGCGATGCGCACGTCGCAGACATCGCCCCTGTGCTGCCAGTTGCCGCAGCCTCCACGCCTTCAAGCAGAGGCTTGTGAGGGTGTATGGCGTCACGAGGCCTGTCACCGCGTGGTTGGTGGTGCTAGTGGGTTCAAGAATCCAAGAGTCTAACACCCCATCCTACATGTCGCTGGGTGTAGCTGGCATTACAGCGTCCACCATTCTGTCCGCCTTTGGCATTCACACCAAACGATCTCCTGGGCGAGAAGCTCCGACGGAAAAGCGACTTATCGCCGACGTCGTGACCACATGTTGAAGTGGTCTCTGTACAGTCGGTCAGTTAGTCGTGGTCCCCCTCAATAGAAGGCCTCCTCTCGCAATGCATACACTTGAAGACCACATACCAGACGGTATCAGCTACAGTGACTCCCTTGCAAAACATGATTCTTCGATCTTTTGGAGGCGCGTATCCATTTCTCACACCAGATCAACGAAGCAAAATGCGAGCGACTCAACTGCTTCTGCTGTCGCTGCAACTGGCTGCGGGTGTGTGGCTCGTGGCTTCAACCACCGACGACAGGGGCGTGGCACGCGACTCGCGTCTAGATCTGCCGCTGACGGAGCTGCTGGCGTTGCCGATGGACGACGCCGAGTCTGACGACGTGGATCTCCGTCTGCAGCAGGCCGTCGCCCAGTGTCGCCTGCGAGGCATCAGCAGCGTCATCCAGAGCAGCTTTCGCGTGTCTGCTGCTGATAGTATCGACACACAGACCGGAAGAGAAGGCGGTGGCGGGGAAGACGAGGAGCAACTCCACCATGATGTGGCCTACTGCCACCGTCTGCGCTACGTGCGCCACGTGCGGATGCGACAGCGTGAGCTGTGGAAGACGCTCGACCAGCCACAGAAGGAAACAGCGACGCAGGCTGTGCAGGTGGTGGCTGCTGAAGATCTCGACTTCCAGACGTTCTTCGAGACCCACGCTACCGTGCGAGTGCCTGCCATTGTGCAGCCTCCAGCGGATCCAACGATCGACCAGTCCACGTTCACAGTCGGACTCAACAGCGACGAGCTCCAACAATTCATGCGTGACTGCTTCGTGCCAAACCAACGTGTGGCGCCACTGCTAGCAAAAGAAGAAGCGTGCAAGCCACTGTTGGGCCAGTTCAAGGTGCCGCTCGCTGCTGTCAATAGCTACCTCCCGCGGACCAACGCCTCGGAGGCTTCGTCTCTCCATGCTTCACTACTCACTCTCTCTGAGTCAGCACGCTCCGCGCCGTCACCAGGGCAAGTAACGTGTCCGTTTGGGCTCCACACTCTGCTCGTGCCGCTTACCAACGCAGAGGACTACAGTGTCTACGATGGAGAGATCATGCCGTACGAACTCCCAGTCGGCGCTGCTGAGGGATACAACGAAGTCAGCGTGTCAGCTGGTTCGGGTGCTACTGTGCCATCATCTAGTGTGTTTGGAGCTTTCGGAGGCACCAAATTAGTCGATGTTATGGCTCCATTGTTCAGCGACGAGCTGAGTCCGTTCCAAACGCTGTTCGTCCCAGGCGGCAAGTACTTCGCGACTCTTTCAGGGTCCTCACGCGTCATGAGATTCTGCTACGTCGATGCGTCGAATATCAACGATGTGACCCAGTCGCTACGCGTTGACGCGCTCGTGAGCGGTGTCGCCAAGTCAATCCTACTGGATCTCCAGTCTCCGGCCTTCGACACGTCCATGGTACGGCGTCCTGACCAAGACGACACGTTGTGGCCCAATTTCCTCCAGTGGCCGAAGGAGACCAAGCTCCGTAAGCGACGTGAGATGGTCAGCACGGACGCCGCGGGGGACCACGCCGTGCCCATGTCCAGACGCGAGCGGCTGAAGCACTGGCACGAAGACCGTCGCTGGGTGTGGCACATCCAGTCGTTAACGCTGCCAGTTCCACTGCCACCTGTGGTCATGAACACAACGCGGCACACGGCAACGTTGCGATGGCAGGATTTGTACGAGAGACCGAAGAACGACATCACAGTGTACGGGTACGAAGTGCGTTGGAAACGAGAGACCGACGTGTCGAGTCGCTCAACAACGGATACCACGGGGGATGCTAATATCGGAGACCTGAGTGGGGCTGTCAACTTCACACACAAGCACCTCTCACGCAGCGCCATGCCTACGACGCTGTTTGGCGACGACTTTGACGGCAAGGACATCGAAGGCATGATATCCGGACTGGCCGCGGACACGCTCTACTACTTCAGCGTGCGGATCTTTGTGGGCGATACCATGGGCATCGAAAGCGAGCGGTCGCACAGCGTACGAACGGCCCCGTGTTCCGTGCCAGACCGTGTCTTAGGCGTCGTGACGGCGTTAAACTACTCTGACACCTGTGCTCAGCTCCGTTGGCTCGCTCCGGTAGACAACGGCGGCCGTGCCATCACGTCGTACGTGTTCGCCATGCGACCACTGCGCTCGCCACTTGTTCATCTCACGTTACAAGACAATCCGCTCCAACTGAGTGATGAAGACCGCCTCGTGACAATCACAGATGGATTGGAAGTGCACCGAGCGCGCGACAGTCGCGAAGTCTGGCTCACAGCCAACGTGTGCGGCCAGATCCCAGCGCAACGAGTTCAGATTCGAGTCGCAGCAGTCAATTCGATTGGCGTGAGCGCCTGGAGCGACACCAGCGCGACGCTGACGCCACGCAGCGAAGCAGAGTTCAGTAAATCAAGGATCGCTCCCACGATTCGAGGCCGAGGGGATCCAGAATACGTATCCGCTATCGACCTGGTCGCAAATGATCCCATCCACAGTGAGCGTCCACTCCCGCGTGTGATCGTGTCGGATGTCTACGAGAAAGTGGTGGTTGCCGCTCCAGGTGCCACGTCCGAGTCGCACTTGGTGGTGTGGCGTGGCCACTTCAGCCCACGTCGCTTCCACGTGTCCTCGGAACTCGTGGCCGCCGATCCACTGGATGCCCACGAGCCGCTACGGAACTCTGCTGATGTCCAGAACCGCGTGGTGCTCATCTCTCGAGGCGACGTGCCTCTCCTGACCAAAGTACTCCACGCCCAGCAGGCCGGGGCTCTCGGTGTGGTTCTCGTCGATGCGAGTGACAGGTGCAGCCGTGGCTTCGACCAGCACTGCGTGGCCGGCAGCGCGAAATCTCAAGGCCGTGGCTTCGGCTGGTCGGATAACCATCCGCATTGGCAGCAGATCACCATTCCTTTCGTACTGGCTGGCCCGGAGGACTCGCGGCAGCTTCAGGAGCTGTTGGGTGTTGCGTGAAGTTGAGATGGCTACATTCGAAGCCGTTCAAACAACCTTCGTGCAACCGCAGGATCCCCGTCCGCTAAAAGGTCGCGACTCTTGCCTGCTGTCAAAATCTGGAGATTTGTGTGAAAACCTCTACGAATGCATATTCGATCTATTTTCCAACGCCTTCCTCAATTGTTTGTATAGTTTTCAGATCTTCTAAATCCATATCCTTCGTGAGAATGACCCGGAGAGGTAGTGGTGCAGCAACGTGACGGTCTCACTTCGATGCCATCTCCGCCCAAGTGGACGCGCTGCAGATCCAATGGACGACGACCAGACACATGTAGATGGCCGTGCTGGGCGTGACACGGCGTCTCTGACGGCCTCGGACATCGTCATGTCGGTCGTGAAGCACGAAACTGAGGCCTTTGATGATGATGAAGCGATGGCGAGTCCGCGGGATACAGGGGACTCGCAGTGGAATCAGGAGGAGCACGCGCGGTTCATGCAGGCATTAGAGACCTACGGGGGCGAGCAAAGTGGCGATGAGTGGCGTAAGATCACAGCGGTGGTGCACACACGATCGATGGACGAGGTGCGGCTCCATGGGCGTCGGTATCTGCAGCATCTCATGCATCTCCACCAGCTCCAGCAGCTACAGAGCCAGACGGCCCAGCAGCAACAGCAGCGTCTCCTCCAGCTCAGTCGTATGGGGCGATCCCCGCTGTTGGCCCAAGGCCTCGACCCGCTTCAGTACCCACTCACAGCGAGTCGTGAGATCCAAAACAACCAGAATGACCCGAACGGTCCCAACCATCGCATGGGTGCGGACGAGAGCCCAGGATCCAAGGCAGCAACGTCAGCGACCAAGGCCAAGATGACGGGCAGCAGAGCCACGACGACACCCAGTCCACTCAGTGCTGCTGCTCTGTCGGTCGCGAACGCCATGAACGCCCATGCATTTACGAAACAGGGCGACGCTCAGCCAGTAGCCACATCGAAGAACGCGAGTGTGCCAGCCAGTGGAGGCGGAGGCGGCGGCCGGAAGCCCAAGGTCTGGTCCTTCCAGGAGGACAAAGTGCTGGAGGTGGCACTGGCGTCATGGCAGACAGGCAAGCCGTACTCATGGCCCAAAATCGCAGCAACGCTGCCAGGAAAGACCGCGAAAGACGTCCGCCTGAGATACGAGCAGCTCGTGGACGATGTCACCAGTATCGAGACAGTCGGGGGACTCAAGCACCCGCCCCAGCCACCGAGTGCGGCCATGCCAACAGCCACGACGATGGTGACGATGTCAGCGTCACTCCCACCCAAGCCTCCGACGGCCACCGCCACTGCGAGAGTCGGGAATCCGTACGCTCGACCACCTCCGCACTCCGGCCTCAGCAGTCGAATCGCTCCACCTCCGCCGATCCAAGTGCCGCCTCCTTCTACCAAAGGTGTGTGGCCGTTTCCTTGCCATTTCTATCTCACTATCAGTGTCGTTTTCCTCATGAACATGGATCTCTTCTAGGCAAAGCGACAAGCAGTTTGCTGGACTCGCCGGGTATCTTCCCGGGCAGCACACGGGGCCGATTCGTCATGACACCAAGCTTTGGTGGCAGCAGTAGCATCAGCGGCATGCTCAGTCCGACGTTTCTCGACTTTCTCGCCGACGAAGACAAGCAATCGATGCCATTTTCCGGTCTGAACGACTTGCCATCGCCGCTGATGCCGTCGCCCGTGTCCGGCGGACCTCTGACGTCTCCGCTTGGACTGGATTTGGGCGCTACGAGTGGCTCGCGGAGTCGCAACAGACCGCTCGCGACTCCAAAAGGTCTCCCGACGCCACGGATATGGCAGGAGTTTCTGTCCGAAGACTTCAAATTCGACGCCAAGGCTCCGAGCCCGCGGCTTCCGACTGACGGCAGTCGAACCAGCGTGGCGTCAGGCAGTGCCCAGCGGCGAGAAGGCGCGAAGCGAGACCACACACAAACACAGGGGATGACTCCCAGCGAGCGGAGACTTCACGATATGAAGACCGACGACTGAACGGGAGAAGGAGACGAGATCAGAGGCGACGTGGCAGTGTGTAGCAGTACAAATACGATCAGTTGGCGGGTGCAAGACCCTGTGTGGCTACTCTTAATGGGCTGCATGCGACTTCAACTCCTAGGTCGGGATGGCGCTCTGTTCTTAATGGGCTGTCGTCCTACTGCTACTTGCTACCCCTACTGCTACTTACTCCTACTATCTACTACTAACGACCCTCGACGCCTACAATTCACTTACTTGGTGACTACTGCTACTAACTACTCGCTTGCGCTTGCCTGTCTTCATATTTCCCCGACGCTGTCGCGTGCCTGTGCCTTCGAGCAGCAGAGGCCCTTGCGACGGTCTCCAATATGTCCCCTGTCTTCTCTTCCTCTACACGTTGAAGCGCGAGACCAGGAAGTTACGCAGCGGCTCCGGGAAGCTCGCAAAGTACTTGGCCCAGTTGTCGCCCAGACTCGCCTTGAAGCCGTGCACGATCTGGTACAGCATCTCCTTGAGCTCCGCGTTCTGGACGTTCGCTCCTTCCAGCGACGCGATAGCTCCGCACATGTACATGAAGTCGGGCACGATGCCGTTTGGGTTCACCTTGACCATGTAGCACAGACCGAGGAAGCAGTGTTCCTTCTCATCCGGCGACCGAACGTGGGCCAGCGCACGGCACCAACGCTTGGCAAACTCACCCAGGTGCGGCGCAACGGCCGCGGGGCAGACCATTCCGAGACGGCCGAGCGTGATCGCGCAGTTCTCGATGAGGTTGCGAGGCAGCTTCGGACGGTTGATCATGTTCACGAGCGGGCCGAGGCAGCTCTCAACGTACGGCTCCATCTCCGCGCCGATCTTGATGGCGATCTCGCCCACCGACCAGCTCGCGTTGTTGCAGACCGTCGGCGTGTCCGGATCAATGCTGTCGATAAGCACCGGCAACATCTCACGGAGGCCTGGCACCAGGATCTCCGGCGCGTACTTGGCCAGGTCTCCCACGACGCCCATGGCGCTCTGGCGCACATCCAGCACGTCGTGCTTGATGCACGACATCAGTAGGTTGAGCACGTTCGAGTTGGCCACGAGGCCAGGGCTGTTCTGGCGAAGACCTTCGAGCATTCCCGAGATGAGGTCGAGCGCGCACACGACGAACTCTGGGTCGCCGTCCTCGCACTCGGTCGGGCTTTGCTCGTGCAGGGCGTCGTTCAGCAGCTCCTTCTCGACGATGCGCAGCGAGCGCACGTACACCGTCATCGCAAACTCCTGGAAGCCGTTGCCCAGCGCCTGCGCGACCGACGCCAGACACTCAAACAGAGGCAGAATCTCGCGGCTCTCATCACTCAGCGTGTTCCACTTGTTGATAAGCGGCGGCATGAGTATGTTGATGAGCTCTGGGTCGTTCAGGCTCTCGCCCACAGAGTCGGCGAGCGTGCCAATGGCGTCGTACAGAATCAGCAAGTTCTTGGCCTGGTACTTGCCGAAGGCGAACATGAGGTTCTGGAGGATCGCCGACAGGTACGGTGCCAGCTCGTCACGCGCCTCCTCTTCGAGTGTGCAGAACGCTGAGCACGCGGCCTCCTGCACCTTCTTGTGAGGGTCCAGAATGCGGCGCAGCATCGACTCCACAAGCGGACGTAGCAGCGTGTCGTGGTCGCCCTGCTCCACGGCCCACGTCGCGTACCGACTGAGAGTCCAGCACGTGATGCTGCGGATCAGCGGCGTCGGGTCGTCCATCTTCTGCATCAGGAACGGGAAAAGCTGCGGCAGGTGCGGCGTGATGCCCGTGTAGCAGCCGTCGGCGATGGCGCCCAGCGCGAGGATGCCGCTCTCGACGAGTGTCCACGGCTCCGAGCGTGCGAGGCGGTCCTGCAGAAGCGGCAGCAGCGTTGGCAAGATCTCGTTACCATAGCCGTTGGCCAGGTTGTCGAGGCTCGCGGCCGAGCAGCGACGCAAGTTCCACTCGAGCAGCGAATCGTCATCGTCGTCGTCGTCATCGTCATCATCACCGTCGCTGTCGCCTTCCTCTTCGTCGTGACGGTGCGCGACGCCACCAGTGTTCTTGTGGTGGAAGATGGGCTTGATGTCCTCTGGTCGGTCGGGTACATTCTCGTCTTGGTTCTGCTCCTCGGCTTCGAACTTGGCGATCTCGTCTTCACTGTAGACCATGCGGTCAAAGAGCAGCGGGACGATCTGGCCCAGGTACGGCTGCAGGTGGCTCTTGATCTGGTCAAACTGCGGCACGTCGCAGAATGCCGCGAAGAACTCGATGGCCTCGATGGCGACGTCCTCGTCTTCGTCCTGACTGGCACGCAGGATGAACTGGATGATACTCTCCAGGTGTGGCAGCAAGTACTGCACGCCGACCTCCAGCAGCAGCACGATGCTCTTACACACGAGCTTGCGCACTTCGGCGGACGGGTCCTGGGTCAGAAGCGAGATGCCCTGCAGAAACGTGTTCATCTCGACCACGAGCCCCACCGGCAAATAGATCATCACGTTGTTGATACAGTCGAGCGCGTCGCGACGGAACTGGGCCTGCGGGTGCTGGAAGTACTGCAGCAGCACCGGGATCAGCACGTCCAGCGGACGTCCGGGCGAGTGCTCGAGCTTGGCGGCCGAGTCCTCGCAGACCTTGACCAGTGCGCCAAACGCGCCAGCCACGGCGTGGAGGTTCTGCTGCTGGTCGAGGTACGCGTAGAGCGCCGGCATGAGCTCTGGCCACTCGTCCAGGAACGTGTACTGCGACACGAACGTGGTGACGATGGTGCCGGCCGTGTTGCGGATGGCCGGCACGTCGTCAGCCAGCACAAGCAGCGTCTTGGCGCGGATGAGCGCGAGCATCTCCAGCTCGGCGGGCGTCTTGCCGGCGGCGCCGACCTCCGCGGCCTTGATGTTTCCCTTGAGTAGCAGTCCTGCGAGCTGACGCACGCCGGCGTCGAATTCGGGCGTGGAGAGCAGGTGCACGAGGTAGAGGTTGAACTGCAGGTCGCGCTGGTAGTGCTGTAGCTGCTCGTAGCCGCGGCGCTGCACGGCTGTGTCGGGCACGGAGCACATCTGCAGCAGCGCCACGACCTCAGCGAGCAGCGCCGGCTGCGGCGTCCACACGGCGTCCATGGGGGGCGAGGGAGACGGAGGAGACGGAAGGCGGGGAAGCGAGCGGCTAGCTTCCACACTAACTACGAGTAACCACGAGGAAGCTTGCGGACCGGAAGGAGGCGAGCAGCTCACCAAGGCTCAGACAGGCGGAGAACCCGCAGACCCACCCGCCACACCAGTGCCACACCATGCAAAGGCGGCCCGTGGGTTGGCTGGTGGCGGGAAGATACTGGGAATTCAAATGGCGGGTTCGCGGACTCGGACCGAAGCAGCAGAGAAACAGCAAACCCGACCCGGGTCGTCGAAGTGGAACGACATCGACAGAGGAATTACCCAACGACCCATTTGGACAAATAGTAAACCTAGAGGGTGGTGGGTGGTGGGTGGGAGAGAATGGAGCGACTTGGAGGAATGTTGGTCTCCGATTGCATCATCTGCGTCTTGAGCTCCTGGGATCGAAAGGCGCAAAAGCGATCGAGAGACGAAGGACGAACGCACCATGAGCGACGCTATGCAGAACTCCGTCCCCAAGGACGCCAACGACGGTACAGTGTGTGGCTCGTAGCCGAAGAGATGCTTGTGGTGGTGGCTGGCTGACGTTGTGTGGTGGTGTCACGTCTGCAGGCTGTGTGGGCGTAGAGTCCGACCTGGCCGGCAAGGCTTCGGGCTGCGCCGGCTGCCCCAACCAGAGCCTTTGCGCGTCGGGCGAGGCTCGCAAGCCTGATCCAGGTGAGCTGGCTGCCTGCATGCCATTGTGGTGGTTTGTACATGCAGAATCTGACTGTGTCACGTTCATGTAGCTGTGTCGGATGTGCGTCAGCGTCTCGCGAACGTCAAGCACAAGCTGCTCGTGCTGTCGGGCAAGGGCGGCGTGGGCAAGAGCACGGTCGCGTGCCAGCTCGCCTTCGCGCTCGCTGGACAAGGCTTCCAGGTGGGTCTGTTGGACGTGGACATCACGGGCCCTAGTGTGCCGCGCATGCTCGGTCTGCTCGGCCACGAGGTGCACCAGAGTGCTGCGGGCTGGTCACCAGTGTACGTGGACGACAACCTGGGCGTCATGTCCATCGGCTTCATGCTACCGAACGCCGACGATGCCATCATCTGGCGAGGCCCAAAGAAGAGCGGCATCATCAAGCAGTTCCTCGTGGACGTCCAGTGGGGAGACCTGGACTACTTGATCATCGACACCCCACCAGGCACGTCTGACGAGCACATCAGCATCGTACAGGTGAGCTGCCAGATAGATCTGACAGCAAACGAGTTCTTTATATTAGCGGACCAGTGCTGACTGTTGTATTTCATACAGTACATGAAAGAGGCCGGCTTGGACGGTGCCGTGGTCGTCACGACGCCACAGGAAGTCGCGCTCAGCGACGTGCGAAAGGAGCTCAACTTCTGCCGGAAGACCAAGATCAACGTGCTGGGCGTGGTCGAGAACATGAGCGGCCTGCAGCGTGGACTCAATGAAGTCCAGTTTGTGAGCCCTGACGGCACGGACAAGACGGTCGACTTCATGGCGGTAGGACTCTCGACCGGAGGGAGTTACTGTGTGCGTTCGTGTCCTGACGATATTTCTTGATACTGTAGATTCTGAAGGAGAAGGCCCCGGAGCTTTTGGACTACGCCGTGCAGATGGAGGTCTTCCCTCGTGCCGCTGAAGGTGGTGAGGGTATGGCGAAGGCGTTCAACGTGCCCTTCCTTGGCCGCCTGCCGCTCGACGACAAGATGACGACGGCTTGTGAAGAGGGCGTTTCGTTCTTGGAGGAGTACCCCAACTCGTCCGCTGCGCCTGCGTTCAAGCGCATTGTCGAGGACATCATCAAGGCTGTGAATTAGAGACGTGGCAACAGCTAACCGTAGGGCCGAGGCCAGGCCCCCCGCACGAGATAATCGCTTAAATATTTTGCAGCAACGTTATGTTAGCATGGTGTCCATGTCTACTGTAGTATCTGGAGTGTGACCGGACAGATGCATCCGCTGGGTTATGCTGGATGGAGCCCGAGAGTTATTGGTGAAGGATGACAACGATGACTGACACGTTGTCCGACGATCCCGAGCGGATCGCGAGGTCTGCCAGCGAGTGGCTGATCTGGCTGTTGGAGTACCCTTCGCTGAGCTTCTCCTTGACGTGGTTCACGGCCTCTTGGCTCGTGATCGTGTCCCACAGGCCGTCGCACGCGAGGATGAGGAACTTCACTTCGGGGGTGATCTCGATTTCCTGTAGATTTTAAAGACCAGTCAGTTGTGAGCCTCTAAAGATCAACCAGGATGGACACATACTTTGAATTCGGGGTCGCAGATAACGAGATCCCCGTGGAACTGGCGGTCGTGGCCCTCGGGGAAGGCCCAATACTGGTAGTCCGTCAGCGCTTTGCCCTTGTATTCCATGTCACCAATCGCTCGAGAGACGGCCAGCTCGCCGTTCACGCGGTAGACGTTCACCCACCGCACCACCCGCTCGGCTTTCTGCTTGATCCACGGGTCGCTCAGGTCCATTGAATGCAGCTTCGACATCTGCAGTTCTCGTTCTTCTTTGACCCATCCACCAAGCTGCTCAATACGCTGGCGTTCATCTGGACGACCAGGCGTTTGCTCCTCAATCACGTCTAATGCCACACCGTTGATACTGACGACAGCACGACTGTCGCCCACGTTCGCAGTGAGAAGCTTGTTGCCACGAATGAGCACGACAGCAGCAGTGCTTCCGTCACTAACAAGCTGTTGATGCCAGGAATCAGTCAGCTTTGGCAGCAACAATCCAAAAGCAGACGGTTCACGAACCTCAGAGGTTGCTCGAGCGAGAAATTCGTCGTCGATACGCTTGAATGCGTCGATGAAGGCCGGACGCGCGTCATTCGTCGTGAACGACTCGTGCTCGCACAGGTAGCTCAAAAGTTTCTCGTCCAGGTACTTGGCGGCCTAGAATGCAAACAACCTCAGTCAGTATCTGTAGAATGATTCGATGTCTCCCTTCACACACCGTACCCGAATGCCGCAGTGGCCGTCGAAGAGTGCGTACAGCGAGTGCTTCGCGTATTCGGTAGTCGGCAAGTGGGTATTCAGGTCTGGAACGCAGCAGCAGACATCCTCGAGGTTCTTTCGAACGCCTTTCAGTGACGTCACGCCGTGGAATTCACCTCCGCCCGTGAAGCTCACAGTGTCGTCAAACACCACCGTCTCACTTTCTCCCGTGCAGACTGCGTAGCTGTCGCGCGATGTGCGCAACAACCAACTGAGCGAGGACTGCAGCGGCGGAGGGCTCTGGCGTGGAGGTGACGCGATCTCGATCGGAGGTGGGGCTGGAGTCGCGTTCTGACGATCGCGCATAAATCTGGGAACATATTTACCCGCAGTGACAGGTGGAGACAGCGTTCGCTGGAGAGCGGGAGACTCTGCCGTTGACGAAGGGAATGCAGGAGCCAGATCTGCAAACCCAGAAGCGGCTTCGAACAGAGGGTTCCGCTTCGTCGGCTCTTCCGAATCGTCGTCTTCTTCACCTTCCAGCCCTTCAATGAGAGGCCCGTTGTCCCCCATTCCGAGGCCTTCGTCACTGATGGACTCGAATGGCGGATCGAACGCAAACATCGCAACGGGGCTGCGCGGTCCGTAGTGTGAGAAATTGAGCGGGCTGCTCGCGCGGCGTGGGCTCGTGCGTGTGCCTTCGCTTGGGTAGTCGTCGGAGAACATGCTGTTTGGATCCAGCAGATCGGACTGGAAATGGTGCGAGGGGAAGTCGGCCGACATCCGCCCGAGCTCGAAGTTGTCTTGATAGTCGAACGACACACTGCGGCTCACGCGTGAAAAGCTCTGCAGGACAACCAATGTTAGTCACTGAGCACAAGGGCCTCCGATAAAGTCCTTGGTCACGTACTCGTCGCGTGACGCTGCTGTGGCCGCGGTTGAACCTATGGTCGGTCTTGGTGCGAAGCAGCACGGAGATGATGTTGGCGATGGACTTCTGGAAGTTGAACAGCCAATCGTGCATCTAATATAGCAAGCGGCATCCATCCGTCAGTATCGTTGGTCGTAGGGATGGAGATCCACGGCCACGTACGATTTCCTTGGAGACGGCGCGGAGGATGAACTTGCGCTCGGGCAGTCGAATCTGGAAGGCGCCGACGCCGAAATCCTTCTGCGAGTCCACACAAAATCCGAAATCCACTCAGTATTAGCATCAAACAGTATGAGCATCAAACAGTCGAACGCACGCACCGCCGTGGTGACCGAGTCGACGTTGTCGAGCTGGATGACGCCGCGGCACGTGGGGTCCGAGGGCTTGGTGTCCACGGCGTCCTTTTCCGAGCGGTAGTAGAACAGCACGCTGTCCTGCATCACGAACCAGCGGCGCTTCCACACGTCGGGGCTCTTGACGCTCTGCTTCTCCAGATAGCCCGACATCTGCGCCATCTCGAACGTATAGTGCGTGAGGTCTCGCGGGCCGGCGTAGCTGGTCGAGTACAGCTGCATCTCGCTGTTCTCCTCGTCCTCGGACGACGTCGGCGACAGGTTGCCCTGCAGGAAGAACTCGCGTCGGTTGAGGCGCGACCGCGGTGGCGCCAGCGACGCGCTGGCCACGAACGGGATCGGCATTGAACCGCCGCTTGAGCCGGTGCCGTTGCCGTTGCTCGAGATGCCGATGGGCGCCGAGGGCGCGCTGCCAAAGTCCTCGTTTCCCTCGTTGTCTGAGTCCAGCAGCAGGCCGCCGCCATCGATATTGTGGCTTGTAAAGTGGCTACCGAGCAGTGGGTTGTCCGATTGGCTGCGCACGCGACTGGCGCTTCTCCTGGCAGCTCCCGCGGCGCTGGCGTCCGCTGCGGGCGTCGTGAATGCGGCGCGACTGACGCCCTCTAGTGCTCCATTTCCCCGTGTGCCGAACATGCCCAATGCGGTCGAGTACGACGGGGACGTCCGGTGGTGAGTGTGTGGAACAAGTGCTCCTTGGGGATTCCAGAATGCTGGAACCAATTTCAACGCAACACACACAAAGACAAGGGCGGCGGGGCGGCTTCGCGCGACCTTCAAGCGACATTAACTCCCTCGATGACCTCATTGGCTGAAATTCTGTGGTACTTCCGTTCGGAGCTTCAAGTTCTGTGTGTGTGGAAGCTCTTGGAAAAAGAGACACCCACATGTCCGCCTGCCCAGACTTCAGTGTATCCATCGATGTTCCTTGCCGCATCACATGCCCACCTCACGGGGCATCACCCCAAACAGGCGATTTACAGTCGCTCAGTCCACGACGGCACGAAAGAATGAAAATCAGTCTCACGAAATTGCCAACATCACACGGTGGAAAAGTCAAAGAAACTCTCGTTTTCACTAAAATCTACATCTGCTGGCCCCACTGCACTACGCTAATATCAATCACCCGTTTCCATCAATCATAGCCTCCGACGAATATCAGTCACGGGCATTGAGAAGGTCCCGGATGGAGGTGTCGCTCAGGTACTTGCGCACAGCCACCAAGGCCTCGAGCTGCACAGACCGCAGGAACTCGGCCTTGAGCTTGTCCAGGCGATCCAGGCTCGAGCGCACGTTCGGCATGCTCTCGTCGATCTCCTCCTCCTCCGACATGCGTGGGTTGATGAGCCGCGCGAAGTGGAACATCTTGCAGTTGCTCAGCTTCTTCAACACGCGCATGTCATCGCTGTGCAGCTTCTTGGCGATGAACCCGCGGATGCTCTGGCCGTGGCGAAGGCGGATCGTGCCGTTCTCAATGAGACGCAGAAGTTCCATAGTGTACTTCTCTTCTTCCACCTTCCAGCGACCTTTGCGCAGCGGACACATCAACGAGTAGATGCTGTTGCATTCAAAGCCGACGTTCAGGAACGTCGCGACCCAGTCGATCTCATTGTTGCGGTTGCGTACGAGGCTCTTCGCCTTCAAAAACTCCTTCGACTTGAGCAGAAGCTTCGTGATTGACTCTCTCTTGCTTGGGCTTCTCTCTTCGACGAGATCGGCAGCAGCTTCAATGACGCGTTCACCCTCCTTGCTGTCCGAATACCGGGACACGGGGGAGAAGGCGTCTCTGGACAACGTCGTAGGACGAGGCGAGTCAAGGTCTGACGACACTTCACGTCGGAACATACCAACAGGAAGAGTCCGTTGTGCGTCTGGGATGTAGTAGCTGCGTCGCTGCGACTCATATCCTCTCCCTTGTCCTTCATACTCAGAGCGGAACGACGGCTCGGACGAGTACACATCTCTCACTCTTCTGACCTGGGTCTGCATGTTGGTGGGGGCTTGTCGTTCATCTTCATCTTCTCTCACGACCGAGTAGCGTGGAGATTGTTCATAATCACGGGATGACTGCGGTGAAACCACGGGTCGGCGTGCATTCAAGTGCGAACGCACAAGGTTTGCAGGGTTCTTGATCGCCATGGGCGACTCATGGCGTGGCATACCACTGAACTTCGTCTTCTCTCGGAGGTTGTCGACGTAGTTCGCTCGCTCGTCAGCAACGCCTTCGTCATAGAAGCGACGGTTGAATTTAGCCGGCGGCTCCGGGTCGCCTCGGCGTGGAGAGAAGTCGCGCGTACGCTTGCGGATCGTCAGTCGCTCGTCATCAATGAACTGTTCTGCACAGCTGCTGCGGTTGAGCAGCGACGACAGGCGGGGCAGAGTGGACGGTGTGACGCCAGTGGGTTCGTACATGACGCTCTTCACGTCCTCCATGGAAGTGATGTATCTCGGAGGGTTGATTGGCTCACGTCGAGCGGAGTCAATCGAACGCACATCCGCCGCTGAGGACACACGAGATGCGATCTCCTGTGCCCAAGCGCGCTGCCGGATGGGCTGCTTCTCCTGAAAGGCGCTCTGTCCCACGTATCTCCGCTCATCTCCCACCTGCCGATCGAACTCCGCGTTGACTGGGCGTCCCCGCACGCGATTCTCATACACTGGAGGACTGGATGGCGACGCGTACGCCTCCTCCTCCACGCGTCGGAAGACTGGGCGGTTTTGGTACGACGCAGTCGCTGGCAGTTTGGGCGATGGGACAGCGACCGCGTGGCTGCCCACTGGCGCCGACACTGTGGAGTAGGGGCGCATGAAGCGGTCGCGGTAGGCCGCGGCCGTCGTCGGCGCGTAGAAGCGGCCGGTGTTGGGCATGATGGAGCTGCTGTCTCGAGGGGTCGAAATCCCGAAATGAAGTACGGTAAAATCTCTTGCGAGGAGAACATTTTTTGCGTGGTGGGAGGAGGACGTCGCTGATTGGATGAAATACGTGCTCGGCTCGTAAATCGGGGCCTAATCTTGGTCCAACAGCAACAGTGGAAAGGGGACCTGTCTGCTGGCTTCCTTGCCATTGGCGGAGGTTTCACAGAGAAAGAAAGAAAATGGGACCTATAGAAAAGATCATCACCAGCAAATAATCGCGAGGGTCCAGGAGCGAGCCCTCACTCGAATGATCCCGAAATTGGTGCTGTATGGGAGTTTCTACGGTGGCCGGGGAAAAACATCGAAGAAAAGATGAAACCGAAGTGGCGGTCGAGCCATTTGTTTAGGTAGAGTGGTCTCAAGCGCATTCCACGGGCAAAAGATCGTCGCAGCAGTCAAGCCCTTGCCTACTATGGGTGGGTGGCTACGTTGAGATCGTGCTCGCTGGGTTGGCGTCTAAACTGGGATGGAGCTGCAGAACTGTGCCTTACAGGTACTTCGAATATTTGCGTACAGTGTACCTACCGGTACAGACGCCAACGAACTGCAGCTCTTCTTCTCGTTTCGTGCACATTCGCTCGTTATTTGGAGGCTCCAATCTGGACTGTTGCACATACTACGCAAAGACACGCGGTGAAACACAGTATGTGAATGCAGAGGCCCTTCGAAGAGCAAGTTGGAGAGATGGTCGTGTCAAATGAGGGGGGAGTATGGCTTTCCACAGGTCTGGTCAGAACATCTGATGCGTTTCAGGACCAGCAGCCTTGATGCTTCCAGGACTTCCAGGATGAGAGGAGTCGCACGCCGCTTCCCATCTTCCGCCTGCTCAAGGCTCGCGGTGTTTCCGACTCGCCATCTCTCGACTGAACAGCCAGAAGAACTTCTTGTGGAGGGGCCACTGCTCTGTGTGTATTTTGAAGAAAACTTCCACACTTCACTTGAGCACGGCCAGAGTGTGGAGTGGAATGAGGAGTGTGTTTTGAGTGAAGATCACATAGAATTTACGGCGACTAAAGTTGCGAAGCATGGAACTTCAGCCTCGTCAGAGTACCAGATGAAGATCAAAGTCTGGGCGAAAGCAGCCCCACGACGACGACTCTGGTGCGAAGGTGGTTTCCTCTGAAGAACATGATGGAACGCAGGATGAGCTGTTGAATCCAAGAGCTCACTTCAACGCATCGGTCCGATCCACACATAGACTCGGCCACCCCAATAAAGATGCGGAGGGGGAGCACCACGCTACCCTTGAAGACCTCGCACCGCTCCTTGAACGATACCCTCAGAACTCCGTTTATCCGCGTTTGATGCACCGCGTCGCAGAAACCTTGGGTCAAAAATGAACTGCAAAGTCCGTCAATCGACGGTGGCGAACTACAGTCATCCCCCGCTTTTTGGACACCCCTTCCTCAATATACAATGATAGAGGTAATCGGGTTTTAAAATACAGTTTGTAAGGATATTGTACTTCTCAATATTAGGTTATAGGAGGTCCAATTTGTCTCAGAGGGTGTCCAAAGGCGGGATGACTGTAAATTCGACAGCAGGCGGAGACAGGACGGCCGTCAGACGGGGCGGAGATTGGTTGCCCGATGGGAGTTGAAACCGTTCGGGTGGATGTTTGGGGGGAGGGGTACACCAGGAGCGACCATGTAACCACTTCAACTTGCTATTTCAGTACATACTCTCTCCCCTACCACTCGACCGACTGGAAGCGCTCGAGCGCCGTCTGCGCCTCGCCCAGGTCCTTCTGCACCTTGATGCGCTTGTAGAAGATGGGGCAGTCGCGACTGGAGCACAGCACGTCCTGGTGCAGACTGCCCTGGCAGTTCTGGCACTGCGTCCACAGGCGCGAGAACAACTGCTCGAGCTCGTTGACCGACTCGAGCTGCTTGGTGTACACCTGCGCCTCGCTCTCCATGCAGCTCTTGCACAGCGCACCGCTGCCATTGAGCGGCGCCTTGCAGCCCAGACACTTGAGCTTCTTCACCGCGAAGTTCATCATGCCGCCGCTGTTCTGCTTGGCGCCTGGCTTGGAGCGCTTGCGGGTGTGCTCGCCATTGAGCAGGTCCGACTTGACCTTGCTCATGCCGATGATCGGCTCGAAGATACGCTCCAGCGGGTTCTGCAGCTGCTGCTTCATGTAGTAGTCGCAGTCAATCGGCACGTTGTTCTCCAATGCGTACACTGGGTCCTCCGCCTTCTCGTACAGAGGCGTGTTCTTGCCCTTGTCCACGATGACATACGCGATACGCTCACCCAGTGCGGGAGCTGAGCCGGCGTCACGCTTACGCATGCGTTCAGCCAGCTCCGTGTGCGCCTGCTTGACCTTATAGTCGTCCTGGTCCACAGTCTTCTTGAGTCCCTTGGTGATCACCAGCAGCGAGATGTCGATGCGGTTCTGCAGCAGCTCCGAGATGATGTTCTTGGTGTAGTTGATGGCCCCGGGCACGTCTCGATCGATCAGGATCTTGCGCAGCACAGACTCGACCATGCGACGCACGAGCATGCAGTTGTCACGACGCACAGTCTCCAAGCCCTTCGAGTCCAGCTTGTCGTACTTCTCGGGCTTGGTCCACAACAGACCAGCGTACCGCTTCTTGTTCATGAGCAGGTACGGGAAGTACACCTTCTCGAACTCGAGCTTGATCGGGTTCGGGAAGATGTCGGACACACGCCGCGCTGCGTCTTCAGCCAGAGGCATCGCCTCCTCCACAGTGTCCACGCCAAACTTGACCATGACGGAGTCGGTATCACCGTAAACGACCTGCGCGTTTGCCTTGTAGCCGTTCGCGACAGTGTAGATGCGCTCCACTTCCTCACGGGTCTGGAAGAGAAGCTGGCGACCATACGCCGTGGTACTCGACGCGATGGGGATACACGGCAGCTGGCCCACGTTCGCACCAGTGAAGCCATAGACCGAGTTGGCGCTGACCTTGAGTGCGAGCTGGCGGCCGTTCTGCACGGCCTTCTCCATGGGGTCTTTGGCGTTGTTCATGTCGCGCTTGGCCTGCTTACGCGCCGTCAGCAGCTCTTCGAGAATGAGCGGCAGGATGCCCTTCTTCTTGGTGGAAGTGATGAAGACGTCCCCCGACGGCGACTTGTTGTAGTCGCTGGGAGCGAGTTTGGCCACGTCGTTCGGAGCGACCAGCGTGGAGTAACACAAGTTGTACGCCTGCATGATCGACGGGTACAGCGACGCGAAATCCAACGTCGCGATGGGCATGGTGTAGTACGCCTTCATGGGGTCAATGACCGTCGCGCCTTCGTATCCAGCGTCGTCGCCGTTGCCGGCGCGTGGAAGCGTCGGCACAACGAGCGACGCGTCCTGGCACTTGCGTAAAAGCATCGAATACACCTTGATCTGCTGTCCACGCTCGATCAAGAAGTCCAGCGGCACACCCGTCACACGCGCCATTTCAATGTAGTTCACGAGGTGTGACAGCTTGTCCATGAGACGCAGCGGCAGGTACGCATCCTTCAGACAGTACACAGCGAGACGGTGGCGGTCGTCGTCTGAGCCTCGCTGCAAGTCGGAGATGATGCCGTGTGGCACGTCTTCCTTCTGCTGGCCCAAGAACGCCGCACTGACGGCGTTCAGCGAGTACGAGCTCAGCTGGTGGCTACGACGCATGATCGGCAGCAGGTCGAACATGCAGCGGCCGTGGATAGTGGTCTTGACGCTCTCACTTTTGCCGTACTGGGCCGAACTGAAAGTCTTCTTCTCCATGAAAGCAGCGCTGCCCAAGGAAGTGAACATGCCTCAATTAGTCAATGCCATCAATCAGACAAGCCACACAAGACGCTCCACTCACGTGTGTGAGAGGCGGCCGAGGAAACCGTGGCGCGCCAGCTTGAGCGCCTTGCCTCGGTTCAGGATGTACGGGATGTCGAAGTTGTCGATGTTGTAGCCCGTGATGATGTCCGGGTCCACTTGCTGCACGAAATGCGCCCAGTTCTCAAGCAGGTCGCCTTCGTCCTCGAACTCGAGCACGTGAGCGCCGACGATGGGCTTACACGTGTTCAGCACGAACACGTTTCGCACCATTGGACCGTCCGCTCCCTGGACTTGCAGCACGTTGGCGATCTGGATAACGGGGTCCTATATACAGCCAATTAGGGCACTGGTATCTCAGTTGTGGACTGCTTCACAGCCACGTACCTTTTCAGCTTCAGGGAATTGGCCTCTCCGGCCCATGCACTCGATATCGAAGCTGAGGATGCGGAACGGCGCGAGCTTACCCCAGCGGCCCACGGGCTCGTGGCTCACGATGTTGTTGTACACAATGTCGATCTCTAGCTGGCACAGTGACTTTTTGTTGGCGGCACCACGGATCGCATACGTGGCGGCCGGGGCCTCGAGCCAATTGCAGCCGCTGATCTTCTGGTCGATCATGAAGCGCAGGATGAATGGCACGTTGCTCTCGTAGGTCTGGTAGGTGCGGAAGTCGATGCCTGTTCAGAATACATACAGCAGAGTCAGATTATCATCTTCCTATTCTACCACGGCATCCACCAGCGTTCTTACCTGGCAGGGCAACGCCTCCTTCGAGCAGTGTGCGCAGCTTCGGCACGTACGACGGCATGCTCAGGTAGATCTTCCACAGCTTGATAGGTCGGTCGAACTGGTATCCGTAGATCGACATCTTGTCGCTCACGAGCTGCACGCCGACGATGCGCGTCGTCTCGGCACTCTCCCGGTCGCGCTGCCCCAGCGCTGCGTCCAGGGCCTTGCGCACGTCGCCACACCGCCTCTCGTCAAAGTTGTCTGGACACGCTGCGTAGAAGTACGGCAGGAAGCCGTGCACATGCATCATGATGCTGTTGCCTTCCTCTGTCACGCCGTAGAGCCGAATAATCGCGGCGTTCTGGCTGGACGAGCCGCTCGCAACCAGTCCGGGCACAGGCTCGCCGGCCTTCGGGTTCCTCGCGAGCGGCGCGCCGTCGTACATGTCAATGTCGATCCACTGGAAGGCCAGCGTGTCCGTGGCCGGATCCATCTTGGGCACGGGCTTGCGCGGCCACGCGCTCGCGGCCGTCGCGATGGGCGCCATGTTCTCCAGGTCGTCGGCGAACGTGGCCTGCGCCTCAGCGCGGAAGCGGTGGTCGCCCAGACGCGCGCGCTTGGCCTCGGGGGCGCTGGCCAGCGCAGCCTCGCGCTCCATCACTAGCAGCTCCGCGTCCGTCATGTCGTCCAGCGAGTCCTCGTGCTTCGTTCCCGCCATCGTCGTTGCGTGTTTCCGGTTGGCGCCAAATGAGCTCCTGCCGTTTTGGCGGTGGGCAGCGCGTACTGAATGTATCACGCTAAGTACGATTGCCGTCAATATTATCATCCAATCAAAACGGTTTAAATATGTGACGCGCGCAAGTAATCTTCTTTTGAGATGGCTACATTTGATCCTTCCTTTTGAACGGAGATGGCACTGCCGTGTCCTGGCTGACGGAGGATAGTGGCTGGAGAGAGCTACTTGCACGATGCAACCAAGGGTCCCACACGTTGGAATACAATATGGGGGAGTCGAACATTCAACTTTTCACAAATCAGATCGGCAGTTCGAGGGTCAAACATCGGACCAAGACTCTCCCATAGATCAGACCTTCCAGACTTACTCCCAACAGGATCGGAAGTCCGATCCGATTCTGAAATTCAAAAATGTAGACATCTGTGTGCAAATTTCTGAAATAACTACCAACGTTCGAGACGGATGAAGTTGCCCAGAGAGCAACGTCTAACCAAACTCCGATCTCATGGCGTTCGCCACTCTCGAGAAGGAAGCTGGAAAAAGCACCTTCCCGAGCTTTGGTCACGCTTGTGGGTTCGTCGCCGTCGTTGACATATTCGCTGGTGGCGGTGATGTCTACGACGGCGATGGTGCGAATCGCCACCATGGATTGGACTGTGGACGATGCCATGGTCCGTAAGAATAGCGCACTTCCGCTCCGCCCCAGGCATCAGCATGGCAAGCGTCGACGCTGTCAATACAACCCATGAAGCTATGGCACCTGCGAACCCACGGTCCGTCCATGGCTTCCAGCGGATCTACGGATGGACGGGCGTCCCCATGCTCGTGCTGTGTACGTTCGCCATCGCGTGGACTCTGATGCTCGCAGCCATTCAGTACGAGCCGACTTACGTCGCAAACTACGTCATGGGAACCCAAGACTTCGACTCTGGCGAGTTCTGGATGCTGCCCAAGCCAGATAATCTCATCGCCGCGACGGCAGCGGTCGCCTTACTTGTTCTTGCAGCGGGCTACATGGGCATCGTGGTGTTGATGATGTTTCCGGACAAACTACTGCGGCATCCGCGGTTGTCTGGTCGCTCTTTGATGGGAAGAGTAGCTCCCAGCGCAGAAGGAGATGCCACTGAACAGTCGAATGCAATTCTCCGTTGGCTGAAAACAGGGCTGCAATCGAGAAGGATCTCAGCGCCCGTGTCCACTCAAGCACTTAAAAAAAGTCAGCCGCTGAAGAAGAGGCTAAGGCGGCGACTGCGGCGAATGGCCAGGAGCCTATTCGGCCAGAAGCATCACTACTTCGACGTAAGTGGATCGCGAGAGGCCGCTCTGATTCTTTTGTACTGACTGGTTGTTGTTGGTATAGAGCCCCGTGCTCGTGCTGCCCAAGCTCGTGTTCCAGACGACGACCCTCGTCGCGTATCTGCGTCTTGGCTTACCCATCGCGCTCATCGTCAACTACTCGACACTTCTCTTTCTCAACTGGCTCATCGCGTGCTATCGGTTCCAGTATGAGCACGCGGACTTGCATCGGGTATCAACACGCATCTTCCTTGGGTACGTCAGCATGGATGTATTCATTGTGTCCTCCACCTCTCACTACTTCACATTATCCATTCAGATTTGACTTGTTCTTCGCTGTGTTTGCGCCTCTGCAAGTGCTCGTGTACGCCTACTGCAACTTCGCCATGGACCGAGAGGAGTTCAAGACGCACGTAGAGGTCTTCTCGCGGGACTCGTTCGAACGCACGGCGCGGTTCTTCGCTGATCCGACGCAAACCGCACTCTTCCGCATCGCGTTCCAGTCGCTCCAACTGAGGACTGTCTCGAGTCTTCTCATGAAGTGTGCGCTCAACGCACTGACATTATGGAAGTGGCGACTCACGATCGTGCGTCTGGCGGAGAGAGCTATCCAGTCAGAGGGTGCAAAGCAGTCGACGACGATAGCGAAACGAACGACGCCTCACTCCCGAGGCCGGCTGGCATTCCTCACCGCCTTGGTGTTTGGCACGGGACTCAGCATCTTTGTCTATTCGATTGCCGCCGTCGTGAGCTCGTCTCACGTCTGCAGCGCTTACGAGGAGAACTGCAAAGTGCACAGCCACCGCTTGAATAGCCGCTCTGGGATGTGTCCGTGCCTAGTGTTTGTGGACCGTGATACCAACGTCAAGACGTTTGCCGAGTGGGAAAATCCGTCCGATACGACTGCTAACCTCACTGCATTAGCATCGACAGGCCACCTTCAAATCATCCAAATCATCAACAGACAACTGCCAACCTTCCCCATCGAGCTGCGCAAGTGTACAGGCTTGACGCAGATCATCCTCATGTTCACCAAGATCATCACCGTTCCCGACTGGGCGAATGAGCTCACTGAGCTCGAGTACTTCCACATTGAAGCCGACTCGTCCCTCAAGCAGCTCACGTCCCTGCCACGCGACCTGTTCATCAACATGCCGCAGCTCATGTTCATCCACTTGGGCGGCTTGCTGATGCTGCCGTTCGTACCGGACATGGGCAGCCTCGAGAAGCTCGAGTATCTCGGTATTGTGAGTCTGGCCTCGATCACCGAGTTGCCAAGCTTCGAGAACCTCACCAGCCTGAGGGAACTGGCGATCATGAGCAACGGCAAACTCGCCAGTTTGCCATCAGTCCACAGCCTCCGCAAGCTCACGTACGTCTCTGTGGTCTTCCGCCAGCCACTGTGTTGCAACGGCTTCTTCACCAAAACCTGCGATTTGACCCACGAGTGGTGCCGCGATCGCACGCCTGCAGGCGAGCCACTGGTCCGTTGCTCGACGCAGACAATCTCGGACGAAGACCGCGCTATTCTGACGTCTACAGAGGGCGAAGTGTGTCCAGCCCCCGTGGTCACGACAGGGATCCGCTTCTCGTCTCATTCGCCTCAGTCGATCGATGAGTTGTGTGGAGGCGTCAAGTACAAGCAGTGCTCGTTCTACGGAAGCGAAGGGATCTGCTATCCGGATCGCTTGCAGCCGATCATGTGCGTGACGATACCGACCTTCATCACCATGCGGAAGCTCCAGATCGCTCGAGGCGTCGGCCAGCCGTGCGACCCGACTGTCGAGCAGTGGCTCGGGTGCGCGTAACTGGCCGCTTCGCAACTGTCACGACTCCTCACGAGCACACACATAGCCTGCAGGCCATGGCGTTCACGAGCGATTGGAGGTCCATGTTCGACGACACAGCTAGCTCCAACACTACTGCTCGCCTCGGTATCGACTACGTTGCAGCCAGTGCCGCGAGCGCGACAGTGGGTTCCCTCGTGCTTCATCAAGACCTCGCTGGTCTGGGGATCGCAGGCGTCGTGTGGAACTGCGTACGGAGTAGAGAGACTCAGCTCGAACCAGGACCGCCGTTCAGGATCTGACGCATCATACTGCCGTTGTAGGCGCGTGTATTGGTGGACTTCTTCCGAGAAGAGCCCAAGCGACTGGCAGGACGCTTTGTCGTGGAGTTGGGCGCCGGCACTGGCGCCGTGACCTTGGCGCTGGCGCTGGCCACTTCACCATGCAAGCTCGTTCTATCGGATCTCGCTGATGTCGTAACGGAGTTGACGCAGCGTAACGTGGAGATGGCAGTCGAAGCGCACGTGTCTCTCAGGACGATGGCGGTGGACGGCAAATTGTTCGCTGTGGCGCATGCTTGGTTCGTAGGATTTGGTGTCGAGCGTGTGGACAAGTGGTAGCTTGCTGACTGTCGTGTCTGTTATTCCAGGGGCTCGACAGAGAACGTGGACGCACTTCAAGACTGTGACGTTGTGCTGTGTTCCGACTGCCTGTACGAGCCAAGCGTGTACGACGCTCTCCTGAAGACGCTGTGTCTCTTGTCTCCCGAAGAGGTTTACATCGCGTACAAGCAGCGGCATCCGCAACGAGAGCGATCGTTCTTTGAAGCTCTAGCCACGAGCTTCAGTGTGAGTGTGTGGAGCTCCGACACTGTCGGAAAGGCCGAAGCCTTCATGGACGAACGGATCTTCGTGTGTCGCCTGCAGCGAAAGAGCGACGCGAATCAAGGAGAAGGGGAAGGAGAGCACCAGTAGCCCCAGTCAATGGACGTTGCAGTAACGCCTCACTGCCCTTAGTCGCTTCGTGCGACTCTGTTCATGCACGCGTGACGCAGACGCATGAAGATGAATAGTTCGTTATATTTTCACACATTTGACCAGTTACTTTCGATTAGAGCAGGACGACGGCGGCCAGCGCTGCGGCCGCGGCACTCGTCGCCCCCACGAGCGGCTTCTCGGCTCCGTATTTGAGCGCCTTGATGACGCCTAAGCCGACGAGCGCGACCGCGAAGACGAACAGGTGCTTCACCAGGTCGCCCAGGTACTTGGCCGTCGCTCGCAGCTTGCCCTTGTACGCCGGGTGCTTGGCTTTGATGATAGCCTGGCCGTTGTACGCGAGCTTGATGGCCTGCCAGTGGATGTACAGCTGCGCCTGCCACGCCATGATCACCATCGCGCAGACCACGAAGAGCTCGTGCTTGGTGGCCTCCGCCTTGCCCTTGGTCTTCTCAATCACCTGCTGCGTCTGCGAGTCCGCCTTCAGGTTCAGCGTGGCCGTGAACAGCTTCTTGCCCAGGGGCGTCTCCTTCTCCTCCGGCTCTGGCTCGCTGCCAGTTGCCATCTTCGGCTGACGCTCGTGCAGCTCCAGTAGCACTCGCAGTTCCTTGGATGGGTCGTCCATCAGCGTGCCGGGGTGGTTGAGACGGATGCGGTACTCGCAGTCCATCTTGAAGAACGGCGACACATGCATCTCCTTGAGGAAGCGCGCGTCGATCATGCCGTCCTTGTCACTAGTGGCAGCGCCGTCCGCTCGCAGCACGTAGCACTGCTTCTCCAGCCACGGCGTGTTGGTCACCTCCAACACAACGTACAGACACACGGACGGGTCTTCGAACGACATGCAGTAGTACACCGAGATCGGGTTGAAGCAGTAGCCCATGGACCGGATCGTCGTGAGCAGGAATACCGTGCCCACCTGCGCCTCCAGCGTCGCCGCGTCCAGCTCGCACTCGTCCTGGATCAGCTGCAGCACACTGGACTTAAGCGTGCGCTTCGGGTCGCCGAAGTGGTCGGCGCGGTGGAACGCCAGCAGATTCGGGCTGTTGAGCGACATGTACCAGCGCTTCTTGAACAGCTCGCTCACATACAAGTCGTCCAGATTCAGCAGCGCCATGACCGTGCCGTAGTGGAACGAGTTCTTGTAGCCTTCGTGGCGACCGTGGAACACGCCTCCGGTCATGATCTGGCTCTCGAACAGCGTGAACGGCTTGGTGCGGATCTTCTCACTGCGGTTCGCACGCAGCGTCGCCGGCAGCAGGCGGTTGTTCACGGACGCCGACGGCTTGTTCTCGAACACGAGCTGCACGACGTGGATCAGACCCTGCTGGAAGCCCACCTCGCAGTAGGCAAAGTACCACTCGAACATCCGCATGAAGCGCGCGTCGTACAGCGTCTCGCCAGACGCGTTCTTGACCGCGAGGATCTCGGCGCGGTTGCGCAGCATACGCAGACGCCACGCACGCAGTGTCGACGCGTACGCCTTGCCAAACTCGACCTCTTCCGTGATGCTCAGGTCCGTCTTCTTCTTCTGGGCCGTGCCATTGGCCGCACGCTGCTTGCGAACCCGCTCGTTGCCTTCTTGCATGGCCCAGTAGATGCGTGCGCGTGACGGCAAGTGGCCGCCTGGGAAGATGTACTCCTTGATGAAGTCGGTGTTCTTGCAGTACTGGTCGTAGCGATCGTCGGGGATCGTGATCGCCTGGATGAGCACGCGGCCAGTGTCGGGCTTGAGGAAGCGGTTGATGTCAGCGAAGTACCCTGGCAGGTTGCCGTCGCCCAGCGCCTCGATCATCTCCAGCGACACCACGCGGTCGTACGACGCGTTGTGCGATGCCATCTCTACGAGCTCGCGGAAGTCGGTGAGCAGCACCGTGATGCGGTCTTCCAGTCCGGCCTCGCGCACGCGGCCCTCCATCATCGCCTTCTGCTCCTTGGACAGCGTGAGCGCCGTCCACGTGCACTTGGCGTGCGTACACGCGTAAATCGCCATGGATCCCCAGCCGCATCCGATCTCCAGCACGCGGTGGCCGTCCTGGATGTTAGCGGCCAGAAACGCGTGCTCGATCTTGAGCTCCTCTTCCTTCTCCAGGTTCAGTGAGATCTGCTCGAGCGTGTCCGGGCTCGCACGGAACGTGGTGCTGCCCAGGGGCATCATGCCGCTGCTGTAGGTCATCGACTTGTCCAGAAACAGCTCGTACAGGTCGTTGCCCAGGTCGTAGTGCATCGAGATGTGCTTCTTGGCCTGCGCGATCGTGTTGAACTGGCGCTGCCAGTGATAAAACGCCTTGATCTGGCGCCCCGCCCACTGCGCCGGGCCACCCAGTAGGTTCTTGTTGCTTTCGATCTTGTTGAGGTTGAGCGCGCACCAGTAGAGGAAGATACCAAGGCGGTCGTCCACCTTCTCACGCTTGACCTCATCGTACTGCTGCAGCTGCACGCGACTGCGTGTCACGGGGTCTTCCAGCGAGATGTCAAAGAGGTGGTCCATGTACGCCTCCGCCATGGCGATGCTCGAGTGGCCGAACACGATGCGAGGGAACATACTGAGGTCGTGGATCGTGAGCACGACCACCACGTCCTTGAGGTCCACGCCGTGGTACTCGTGGAGCGACTTGCTCACAATCGCGTGCTTGTCCACCACCGCAGACGCCGCGTCGGCCGCGTACTCACGCTCCGAGCCGTCCGGGAGCAGCAGTCGCAGCGCTCCGATGGTCACGGACGAGCCGGCGTACTTGTCGAAGAGGCTCAGACACAAGTGGGCCAATCGCGACGGTGGCACAGGCGACGGCGCACGCGGCGTCCACGGCAGTTGCACCGAGAGTTGGAACTGCGGCGGCTCCGCCTTGTAGGCCTCGCCCAGCAGCTCCGCCACAGTGACTGCCGACAGGATACCGTCTTCGTGGAAGCCGTAGCGCGTCCAGGCGCCGGCAAAGTACACGTGGCGCATGCCCTGGATGCTAGGCAGCTTCTCCTGGGCGTCCACGGCCTCGCGGTTGAGCGACGGGTGGCTCAGCTCGAACTCCATGAGCGTGTTGTCAAGCGCGTGCGGAGGGTTGAGCGTCACGAACACGTCCTGCATGCCCTCATCCAGGTTCTGGAGCAGGTTGACCCAGTACGTGCAGCCAATGGGCTTGGCGGCCTCGGCCTGCGCCTCTTCCTTCGAGCGCGAGAACTCCTTGACGTTCCAGCTCGCCCACAGCTTGCGGTTCGTGGGCATAATCGACTTGTCCGTGTGCAGCACGCACTTGTTGGGCTGGTACTTGATCTTGGAGAGCAGCTCGCGCTCCTGAGCAGTCGCTGACTCGCCCAGCAACTGCAGTGAGATGTCCGAGTGCGTGGCCAGCACCACGTCGTCGAACAGCTCCGTCTCGCCGCTCTTGAGCTCCACCTGCACCTTCAGTCTGCCCGTGGCATCCTCCACGTTGCGTACAGAGGCCACTGGTGTGTTCACACGCACTTCGTTGAGCTCAGCGACGGCGCGCGTCACGTACTGGCGACTGCGGTCCACGACCGTGCGCCATTTGGGACGGTTCTTGATCTTGTGCAGGTGGTGGTTGACCATGAACCGGATGAGCGTGCGCATGGGCATGGCCATGGAGTCGGCCTTGGGCATGGACCAGATCGCCGCGATCATGGGCAGCATGTACACGTCGCGGAACGTCTGCGTGTACTTGTAGGCGGCCAGGAAGTCGGCCACGGTCATCTCCTTGTGGTAGCCGCTCTCGACCTGCGCCAGGAACTCGGGCGCCTCCTTCTGGAAGCGCAGCACGTCCTTGAGCAAGTCGTAGCGACGCGAGTCTAGTAACTTGGAGTAGTCGGGGAAGATCGTCTTGAGGTTACGCGTGCTAGACCACTCGAAGACGTCGGTATGCTGCGTGCCATCGGCGTCCGTCGTGTACAGCGGCATGGAGCAGCCGAACGACATGTCCGAAGGTCGGCTCGTGACGCCCAGCTCCTCGAAGAAGCCCGCGAGGTGCGGATACGTCGTGAGGTTGAACACTTGGAAGCCCACGTCCACGGCGACAGGCACGCTCTTGCTGGGCTCGCCAGGCAGCTGCTGCTGCAGCTCCACGTCCACTGTGAGCGCGTGGCCGCCAGCGACAGCTCCTTCTTCAAACAGCGCGACGTCCACGGCGGCGCCTGCGCTCTCGGCCTGGCGCTGCAGCAGCCACGCACTGGCGAGGCCCGAGATGCCGCCGCCGACGACGGCGATGCGCTTGCGGGGGGCACTAGAGGGGCTCATGCTCCGCTGGGACTAGAGATGGCAGGAGCAGTGGTCGCGAAGGCGGCTGTTGGATTCTGGCGTGCCGGAACAGGAGGGACGGAGGGACGGAAGGATCCGATCCGATCCGATCCAGCCAGCCACAGTGGCAGCCACTGGCCGTGGCGTCCGGATCAGCTGATCCATCCAGCAGCTCAAAGTCAGGAACGAAATCGAAGGAATCCGGAACAATCACACGGGCATCTCTTGCTGGATCCACTTCCACTTGTTCACCGACGCGACCGCAGCAAACAACAGTCAACCCATCCGCCTCGCAGAGTGATGGTCTAGAAGATCGCAAGTGAGACTTTGGGACCTGATGGCGCCATCCGCCCACGCCACGCAAGCCATGCACAATGGCCGTGGTTGCCCGACCGTCCGCCGACGAATTCCGAACTGTTCCGCGGGTCATAATCACGTTCCGTCCATGCAGCGAGACAGAGCCGCCTGTGTTCGCGGCTCTGATTGGTTCCGACATGAGATATACGGCGTTTGATTGGATGAAAACACAGGTGACAGTGACAAACTTGATCGACATCAGGGGTAGGGGAAAGGTGCAGCCGAAGCTCATCGAACATCACCGTGGCTTGCTCATGATGATCACGAGCAAGCCAATAAGTTACTGTACAGTATTTCCCATAAGGGCGAGGTTCGCCTCTTTCTCAGCCACCTCGGTTGGAGCCTCTAACCGAGGGACAAACCGAGGCAAATTGACGTTTCAGAACTGTTCGGTGCACACAAAAAGGGCGCCAAGCATGCCTCGCTTTCATTAGTCTACCTTTATAAATGCATAACCGAGGAGCTGTTGGCTGAACCGACCAGGGTTGAATATCACCATTCGCCATCTGGCTTTAAAACACCCCATTGACATGTTGATAATTCGAAAAGCCATGGCGAAAAATGCCCATGGCTTTATAGAATACGGAGTGAGCCATGATCCAACCCATAGATAAAAAAATGGAATCGGCCGATCAACCGGGTGGCTGGGAGCTAGCTCAGAAGCCCAAGCAGATCGCCCCCGTGCGCGCAGCGGCGAGCGCAACAACTTGGGATCGCGCCGCACAAAGCTAGACCACTGATCGACACGGAAGTTCGCGATTACTGCGGAGGTGTACGCCGCTTTGGTTCGTCCAGAATGGACCGAAAACCGTGTCGGGCTTCTGACTACTTCGGAAAGCCGATCAAATCAAGCTCTCGGCACTTTTCGTGGATGATTAGGAAGTTTGTGGCCATGACGTTGTCCATGCATGGGCAATCACCCGCTCAGTTCGACCTTACATATCACCAAGAGAGACATGCATTGTATCGTTTGTATCGTTTGTTTATCGAAGCTCACCATGCTGCACATGATCAAATGCATGGACTTCACGTTAAAAACCTTCCTGCGAGTTGAAGTCAGATTAATATGTCTTTCAGGATAGTCCACCCTACAAAATATAAACCAGTGGCGCAAAACGAAAAGCCAGTGGCGAAAAAATGGCTTTATGCCGACCGTTGAGAGGTCGGCCCAATCAAATTGCTTCATTTACTAACCGAGGTGGCCCCAAACAGAGGTGAACCTCGCCCTAAATAAGAAATTGGATTCCCAGTAACGTAGAGCAGGGGATATTGGCCGCCCAGAGGTTGAATGGCCGGAAATTAAGATCCCGCCAATCTGCGTGCGTAAAATTATTTTTGTGGTCGCTGATTGGGCAGAATTTTCGCAGCGGTTTATGGCCGGTCGATTGATTTTTGGCGCGCAACAGGTTCGCGCCAAGTCGGCAAGTGCCCACAGCCAGCAAAGCCAACACCTCACAACTCAGAAGGCATGGAGCAACGCAAGCGCTACTCGCCAGAGGCCATGGCTAAAGCCATCGTGGCCGTGAACGAAGGCGCCACTCGCATCGCAGCGGCCAGGGCATTTGGCGACCCTGAGCGGACGATCAAGGACGTCTACGCGGGAAGGGAGGCCCAGCTACCGGGTCCCAAGCCCGTTCTCAACTTTGACGCGGAGGTCGACCTACGCGACTGGTTCGTTGGAATGCTGCGGAATGGAAGTTTGTCAGTCGCGCGCGAATCATTCTTACGGCCAAGGATATCTACACGACCATCTACGGTCGTACGAGGGCCTCTGGAACTGTTGGACGTGGATGATATGATGGCCGTCGCTTCCCAGAGGTCGGTATCCTCATGGCGCAAGTCGTGAAGCGCGTTCGCGAGAACATCAGCCACGGCAGTGTTGGTAAGCTCTTCGGCCGTTGTGTGAAAGCTGTGATCGAAAACGGCATCGGCGGTGATCAGATCTTCAACGTCGACGAGACGGGATTCGCAAAAGCGGGCAAAACAAGGAAGGTCGTCTGCCTCAAGGGGTCGCGCAACATCTGGGCCAAGTCGACTGAAGCTGGGTCCCACCTCTCTATTGTTGCATGTTTGTCCGCAGCTGGCTTCACTGTGCCTCCGCTCTTCGTGCCGCCCGGAAAGCGGCTCGACCGTACAATCTTGGCGGACAGCAATATCCTGGTGCTTGGCGTCAAGATCACAACGGCCCACGCAGGCTTCGTCACCGCGAATATCTTTTGCCAGTGGCTTCGCTACTTCGCGCTGTCGGTACCGACTCCCATTCGTCGCCCCCTGGTTACTGCAAGCCTCCGATGGCCACGTGCATAAAACATCATATGGCCTATTCCAGCAGGTCATGAGGTTAGGGCTGACCCGGAGGCCAACCCATCGACCTTTGGTCTTGAAAGATTTGAAAGAAATATTCGCAATCCAGTGATTGGGCAACAATGCAGTTTTCGTAAGTCATGATCGGCAACTTGAGCAAGAGGATACTCTCGGCACACCCTGCGGCGAAAGCCTGCGACGGCGTGGTCGCAGCTTGGAGTAGGCTCAATCCCGCACGAGCTCGTGGCACATACCTACGGGTGTATCTCCACCCTTTACAACAATAGGACCTGAGCTGCCCCCGAACGGTTTAGTGCTGACGTAACGCTATCGCAGACGATGACTAGCCGGAGGCGCACGCACAGCCGGAGGCAGCCATGCGTGCTTCGGTGCGAGCGGTGTACTGCCCAGCCACTGGTACCTTGAGCCGATCTGAGTCGCACGACTGGGCCCTCCGTGTACTTCTCGTCAATCTCCATCGGCTCCAGCAGGTGCCAGCGACTCCAACCACTAATAGACCCAGGCGCATCATACACAATTTCCTGCTATTTTCAACGGAGGCTCTCGCGGCGACCCCGGCTCTGGTGGAGCAGGCGCTGTCTTCGTGTGCGTGAAGACCTACGTGAACCAGTAGATGATCGTCTCGGCGGCGGCAATGAGCTTGCTCACATTGCCACCGCGAACAACCAAACACATGGACGTGGTCAAACGCATCTGGCACGCAGTCAACATGCACTTCCGTCCTCTAATCGCCGTCGGTGACAGTCTAATGATCATCACCCAGCTTCGTACATGTCGGGATTCTCGGAATGCGCTACTTATCGCAAGACAACCGTGCACCGACGATTCGAGATCCGAAACACGAGAATCTAGGCTAGTTACAGACGACGGGGCGATCAACTCGTGTCAGTCGCGTCGTGCACCCAAGCGTAGTCCACGATGTCAGTTGTGGAGCCGGCCACGGACGCTGCGAGGCCAAGGGTGGAGTGGCTGTGTATTGATTTCTGCCCCCTTCCACGATAGCTTACGAGTCGGGATGTGAGCAGCCTCAACATGTTGTGAATCGTGTTGTAGCGTGTGTAGTGGTGGTAGTGAGAGTGTGAGTGGATATGTGCTTGTTGGAGTGTTGGAGTTATTTCGTAGCTTGACTTTCGTTGTCTGATTGAGTGCCTGTTTATGTATGTGTTTGTGTGTGGTAGGCGTGCAAGTGTCAGTGTCGTCTAGTGGTTAGAACGCAAGCTTCGCACACTTGAGATCGAGGGTTCGATTCCCTTCATTGATACTTTGCTGCTCGCCACAACACCTTTTAGGAACAACTACACGCACTCCGACGACCCCACAGCATCACCGTACGCGCACGCATGCACGCCTGCAAACCTGCTCACTCCCATTCTGAACCTTCACAAATAGTCTGACAACGACAACAACGAAAACAACGAAAACAACGAAGACAACGAAAACAACGACAACAACGAAAACAACGACAACAACGACACCAACATCAACGCCACGACAGCAGTAGTGCATCTCTTCTACGACCAAGTTCACGTTCTGGTATACACGCTTGGCGCCTTTTCAACTAGATGGTTGCTTGCGCCGCCAATCTGGCCATGAGTACCAAGAGCAGTGTCCACATGACGCTGCGTACACGCGACACTTCTGGGTCGATCTCGCGACGCATCTCCATGAGACCGAGTGGCAGGTGTCTACATTCCAAGATAAGACTAGCATCCACCCGATAGCTGTTATGTTCACACGTCGTAACTAGTATACTCTACTTTCGCCACGAGTGATGACCATGGCTCAGTCGCCGATCACCACGGGTGGACATTGACGGCCGTGAGGCCACGAACGAGGACGACTTACTCGACGTGGCTATTGGTTGTCCTGGCGTTGGTCTACTCATTACCGCTACTCACACGATACGCGTTTTGGAGCCGAAGGCATCAACATGGACGACATGGATTGCCACGTGACCTTTGTCGAAGAGGAGAAAGACACCGTCGCCGTCGTCAGGGAGAGGAGCTGCAGGTGTCTGGAATTTCAAAAGCGACAGCATCCCACAACAGATGCCGCGGATGGCCGCTGGTGATCATAGTGGAGTGCGTGGCGATCCCCCGTGAATGGCTTTGCGCTGGGAGCTTCAGATCCGTCGAGCATTGCTTTGCTTTGAAGGGGGGAATGCAAATATCTAAGTCTAGGCTTACGCGTTGGCGGCGAAGGGGTCACGCCCGCGTTGAGCCAGGTGTATAGCCGGGTTACTTGACGTATCTCGGCCGGCTAATACCTCACACTGTGTACCCTTTCGTTCGTTGTCAGTCCTTTCGAGTATTGCTACTCGTATCCGGAGCTTAGAACTTGGGAATCCGTGCTTAATCGGTACCTCTGTAGCCTGAGCGATAGAAGCACTGCGATGTGCCTCACTTCAATATCATTCATCATTAGATTGCTTCTTTCAGAACAGCATGAATCATCCACCGCCATCCCAGGTTGAAGTGTTCCAATTCAAACATTGGCAGGAAACTTATTGATGATCGGCATGGTTCAGGTTTTGAACCAATTTAAACCAATCATAATGAATAGTTTAATCATTTTAAACCAATCACAATCATGGGGATTTGTCGACCCTTCGCGATCTTTCCGAATCACCATTTCGCAGACTGATCAAGCCGTGCGAGAAGCCTACTTTCAGATCTCGCTCGCTAACCAGATCCACACCACTTGCAAGCTTGCCTTCGACTGTGACGAGTTGACGGAGTGACTCTGCCCCCCCCCCTCCCCCCCCATGCCTCCAAAAACATCCTCCCCCAGGTCGTCAGAGACGCGATAGCAGCGTTCGTCATCCCTCTTGGATTCAAAGCGGCACCGAAGGGACGAAACAAAATCTCTGTGATTTTCAACTATGGTGTTCGGATGACGAAATGTGACGAACCCGGCAACTACTGGTGGGTTTGCCTCGCATCGATTACATGCCGAGATCTCGCTGCAACCTCCAACTTCATAACAAAGTACGCATCAACAGGGGCGTGGAAAAACGTCGAAGGCCACGATACACCGCCACTTGGTCCACGCTGTTACAGCATCTAAAACAGAGACTCAAGCCAACCAACAGCGACGAGACGAGCGCGTGGCCAACTATCGAGCCTCAGATGTCTTCCAGCAGGATCCGGGACGGTGTGTGGTGTTTATGGAGACCAAAAAATCCTCTTCTACAATCTCCCGTTCTTCTCCGTAGAGTCGGAAGATGCGATCAAGCTACGTGCCCTCTGTTACAAGCTTGAACTGCAGACAACAACCCTCAACGCAAAGATCGTCATGCACACACTGCTGGAGCTCTGCTCTTCCGTAAAGCAAAAAGTGGTGGGTCGAATCAACACCGCGAAGATGGACATCGGGTCGTGCTTCTTGCTGGTGGCTGATTTCTGGGCGTCGAAGACGCAGTCGAAGAAATACGTGGGCGTTCGACTCTACATGATTGACGAATTTTACCGCTTTCGGTCGATTCTACTGGGAAAGAGCCAGTTCAACCCATAGTATGGTGACCGAGATCGCGGAGAGTGTCAAATATGCCGAGGAGCCCAGCGCGCCACTTGTCCACACACCAGCATTCGCTGCCCGTCTTGTAGATGGATCGTGGGTATTCTCTCCGACTTTGGACTTCGTCCGACCGATTTGTTCGGATCTACAAGTGATGGAGGTGCAGACGTGAAGTGGGTTATGGCTACCGGGTTCGAGTATGAATGGGAGTGGTGCATGGCACACCTCACCAACGCAGCAACAAAAGCAGCCTTCGGACTGGTAGACGATAGCTCGCAGTCGAAGAGCAAGTCTATGACGCAACTCCAGAAGAAGATCGTCAATACTGTGTACCAGACCAAGCACGTTGAGGTGATGGGCACCCTTTTTGAAGACCTCTGTGGCCCACTCTCCGATTGCTCCACCACGCAGCTCCTCGATTATCGCTCGCATCGATTCTTGGGCCTGACTCGCGTCGTCGAACGCATTCTCGACAAGTGGAAAGTGTTTCGCGAGTGGTACTGCTCGCGAGGTCAATGCAACTCGAGAAGGATAAGCGATTCCGGTCTTTCCTCTTGCTGGTCACCATGCGGACTGGACACATTCACCGCGAACAACGCGCTTGTGCAGCTCGAATCACCCATACAAGTCAATGTGCTCTTTGGCCTCTACAAGATCTATCGCAAGGTAGTCAATCCGCTGGCTCCACTCCGTGACCATCGATCACTTCCGAAACCTGCCAAGTCAGACTTTTTTAGCCTCAAGTCTTGGCACCACTCGTGTCGGTCACGCGCGGATTGCTGTCGGATGCCTTACAATCGCTTCTTAAAGCGATACACCTGCACAACCCTGAGCAACGTGCCCAGTACTCCTGTACATTTGAGATGCAGCTCCTTTTGCAATCCGACTTCAAGGCCCTGGACAAGTCAATGAAACCAGTGGTTCTGCTTTGCAACCAACAGCATTCTCCTGCCCAAAACGACGATCACATGGTGTACGAGGAACTCGTTGCTACGATCAGAGGCAAAGTCACCCAGCTCATGGCTGGTTTTGGGATGCCAATTGGAGCTCCGGACGTTGGGCATGATGACGAGGATTCGATGGATGAAGTCCTTAAGCACCTACTCAGTTGCCCAGGTCAAATCACAGAAACCGAGATGGGGTGCAGGCGAGCCGGAGCAAGGCGAGGCTTGAGCGGCTGCAATCGCGGTCGTGAACATCGTGTCACCTCTGTAGTCACCTGACTTCAACCGGTCGTCGTTGGACCAAGTGCTGCTGACTCAGCGTGACGATCTTCGTGCGCGAGAGGCTGATGGAACACTTCCTAATGTGCAGTGGGATGGCGAGCGCCAAGTCTACGTGAACACGACTACCCAAGTGTGGATCTCAGGTGGCGCTGTGGGTCTACAGCGACGCTTCTGTGTCGTGGCCCATGCAGGAGCCGCGGTACACCGTGGTTAAGCGGTGACGGTGCAGATGTTGACCGACGTCTTCTACTGGCGGACTGTCACTCAAGACGTGGCTTTCTTCGTGAGTGGCTGCCTACACTGTATGTGCGTGCTAGGCGAGATGATCCCGCGGCCATACGGAGCTACTCTACACGCAACCAAACCCAACGAGGTCATCCACTTCGACTTCCTGTCGCTTTCTCTGGGAAAACGATGTGTTCAAGTCCGCTTTGGTGCTTAAGGACGACGTGTCTGGCTTCGTCGAGCTCATAGAGTGCCCACGGCTGACTCGGATGAAGTGCGGCAGGGCCTGATGGATTGGTTTCACCATTTCGTTGCCGATATTTGTATGATGGTGGTAGCCAACTTCCCGTTTATGGATAGCAGAAGGTGTTTTATTTTCAGATTCAGGTTCGCCAGAATTTTCCGGCTCTCTGATTGGCTGGAAAATTTGCACTCGAACCGCGCCAAAATCCTTGCAGGTTGGAGCGACAGCTGTCAACATTTTCTGGCCGCCGGTGTTTTCTCCCAGCGAGAAAAGCTCCGCTTGCTGCTGGCAAATTTAGATGGGGGGAGTCAATTCTGCTCAACTTTGATTGGATGAAAATTATATTCCCACAATCTGGAACGAAAAAATTCTTGTTGCTGCTGACTGTGACCACAGCAGTTTGCTTCCACCAATGACCAGTCCATCGTTATTCAAGGTTTCGTCATCGGATCAGAATGAAGCAGAAAGGGCAAATATCTCATGCGAATGACCATGAGACAGCGGTTTAAGACCAATAAAATCAAGCGGGCAACGAAAGCTTTCTACAAAGGTCTGAATATTGAAATCTTTCGCGTAGACTACGCGTTATCTGACCGCTTTGAAGAGAAGGAACCAGGTTTTGGGCACGAGATCCGTGGTATCGGGATATGCAGAGAAGGGTCAGTGGCGCCAGATGTGCTCCCCTTGGATAGGAAACTCGACTGGCTCCTCCATCCACTTCGTCGAAGTCGGTAGTCGCTACTCTTTTCGCTCAAAATGGAGAGCGGTTGCCCGCCGAATTCCGCTCTTGGAAATGCTTCGACGCTGCAGTATGTCACCTCCTTCGTCGGTGGTACCATTCGATGCATCCCAGGTAGCCATCGCCGTGAGGTAGGTGTGCATCCCCATTCGCCTCTGCTTCTCGCCCATTCCAACATGCACCAATAGTATTCACGTTGCTCAGAGAACTCGTGCAACCACGATGACTACGTCACGTCGGAAGCGAGTCTTCGTGGGTGACGATTCGAACGTGGAGGGTGTAGATCCCAAGCGTTGGCAAGTGGCCAATTTTGTATGCCGGTCGTTTGGGGCCTCCGCCGGCCGCCCGGGGCCCCAAAGGTGCGATTAGTACTACTTGAAAGGGTTTTTACTTCACTGTTGCTAACATATGCTGCGCTGTGTATATTAGCTCAGCCTCATCATGCTCGCGCGTCGTATAATGTTCTACCGCGATGAGATTGCGATGGTTTCTCGGGTGCCGAATGGGGAGATAGATCCGGACAACATGACACGTATTCTCAATCGCAGCGAAAGCATTCTTCGGGATCTGATGTTCATCCTGAAGATGGCAGAGCTTGGCGACGCATTGAACTTGGGCAGCGCTGCAGCTTTACGACAGAGACACACCGTTTGTCATCATGACAATGCGTACTGCGCTTGATACCTCCGAAGAAGCGACCAGAGAGCACACCGCTATTATGACGTAGTAATGACCACAGTGGGTAAAACATAATGAATTACTTGTACTGCGTACGAACCATCAAAGTTCACAGAGGAAGCTACTCCGGATTGAATTTCGTTGGGGCTACGATATTCTTCAAACACCAGACTCATGAGTGCGGCCAGATGGCGCCAAGGTGGACTTTTCGGTCACATGCACGTCGCGGATGTGGCGTCCAGTGGCTTCGAGCTGCTCCATGCCTCGTTCCATGAGCTGCTCAGGTGGCACTTGGTAGGACGCCATGTTGGGCAAGTTGTTCGGGCAGAGCTTCTTCACGACCAGGTTGGGTGCGCGGCTTCCATGGCGTGACAGCATCACCAAGAGCACCAGCTCCGACTGCTCGTCCGATTTGAAGAGTCGGATGTCCCGTCGCCATTCACGTTTAGTAAATCGATTCCACTCGGTATAGTCGAAAGCTACACGGTGGTATGCAAGAAGTCGTGTTCGATCAGCCTCCTCGATGGTTGGCGTCTGAATTGGACAGAGCCAACCATCGATAGCGCCAGCACAACCGGTGATCATGCCTTGGTTGCTGAGCCGTGCAAACGCTCTCGCACTTCGCCGAAGCTCTTCCTCGCCGGTTGAGAACTTGAGCTGCAAACTTGGCACTTCCAGCAAGGCGTCAATGGTCTCGAAGAATGCAGTCTTGCTGACGCCCGTGTAGGTTCGCACGTCGTGGTACGAGGCACCGCACATCCACCGAATACACATGTGCACTTTGAGGGTCGGTGTGATGGGGTCAATTCCGGGTGCGGCGGCGTGACTGGTGCTCGTCGACTTGAAGTCTTGGTGTGAGAAGACCGACCAAGTTCATGAAAACTGGGTACGACATCCGGTAGTAGCTCTCAAACTCGCCCTCTTCGAGGAGGCGCTGCGCGTGGGCATCCCAGTTGAGTCGCTTGCGCTTCAACGCTCGTCGGCGCGTGGCGGGGAGGCAGACCAGCAGGATCGACTGCAGGATGAGAAGAACATTGGCTGCTTCGGCGGGCGTCACCCTTCGCACGTGTCTTCACGAAGGAGTGCGCGCCAAAATGCAGTCTGGGCGTCTCGTAATATTTCAGTGAGGCGGTAAACTACACGATGTGGCGTGTGGCAATGGCACGAATTCTGGCAGGGAGACATTTGCCACGGTGCCGGGCTAACCTAACCCTGATCACCGGTTATCCAATCAGAACGCAGATCTCGTGGCATGGCATGCACTTTGCTGGGTTAACACTGACCCTGAGCGTGCTCTCGGCTCGCGCGACGCCACCCGCGCTCAGACACGCGCTCGCGCCGCTCGCCATGGCGTCGACGACAACGCCCGGAACGCCAGCCACGACGACAGACGGGATGCCGACGCCTGCGCTCACCGACGCGCCGACTTCGTTTGACCGCGCTCTTTCCATCGCGCTGACGACGTCAAGCAGTCTCGGGCTTCTCTTCCGCCGCCGCACCCTGTGGATTCATCGTTTCTTTGAGAATGCTGCTCTGATGACGCGGGGCAAGGCGCAAACCTCTATTGTACGATAATATATTGATATAGACAGGTCGGAGCGATTCTCGCGCGATTGGGTCGGAGCGATTGATTCGGCCGCTGAATTCGGCTCGGAAATTTGGAGTAAAACTCCCAATATCTCTCCTCGCAAACCGTGCGCCAGATTTGGGGTCGTGCACAAAATTGGCGATCCGTGCACCATTTTACCCAAGCCCGCATTTCCACAGCGGCCAAGCAGACCACACTATTAGGGGGAGTCAAATCTTCCAACAATTGTCATATATATTTCGTTTGGACTGCTGATTCCGAAATCAGGATCAGCCACCTCGCGAGGTGGCTGATTTGGGAAATCACCATCAGCAGTGAAAAATGTGAAAATCGGCAACAATCTATTACGAGGGACAGTAGGTTACAACGAGGGACCTTTCTAAAGCCTGAGGGACTATCCCTCGTCCACAAAGCGCAACGAGGGAGTTTCCCTCACAAACTAGGGACTGCGTTTCCCATGAACGCTCGTTGACGATCGCGCCAACCGGAAACATGAGCGTGCAAGACGAAGACGTCGCCAAGGGAATGAAGGTTCATCTCACCGTCGACGACTATTATCGTCAGCTGGATGGAGGATGAAGCCAACGCCCAATCGATCAGTGGCGCAACAAAGAAAACCACAGTAGGAGATTGGGAAACGGCGTCGAAGCTCCAAGGATACGCCAACATGGCAGCGCACCTCGACCGCCACACCAAGAACAAGGCCTTGTCGATGCTGCCTGCTCGCAACATGCAGCAGCGGTGGGAAACATACAAGAAGAAGTTCTTCAGCACCCGTACGGCTTGTCGTCAGACTGGATGGCGCCTCACTCATGCTGAAAAAGACAACGGCATCTCGATTCAGGAGAAGCTGGATTGGCTTGCCCATTCTACATGCACATGGACGCGCTAATCGGCAAGAAGGCGAACAAAACACCTGCAGCTACGGTTGAGCTGGGTCTTCTGGAGCGGATCAGTGAGAGCTTCCGCCGGGGGGCTTGCGCTGTCATCACATCTGACGATGAAGCCTCCGCTGACGTGAGCGAAGGCGCCGCAGCGACTACGAACCCGAAAGCACAGCAACGATCGAATGATAAGTCTGTGGCTGTTGTCGAGCTTGACGAGAGCACGCACGACGATGGGAGCTGCGAAAACGAGCCTGACTACGACTACGACGGACTAGGACTCTCTAGTGATGAAGAAGAAGTGATCACCAGCGGTTCACTGGATCAAACGACCGTCCCAGCCGTATCTACGCCGCAAGCAGCCTCGCCAAGCGAAGCCGGGTCCGCAGGACGCGCAGCGGCACCACCAACAGTGTCGACTTCAGGGGCTTGAACTTCGAAAGCCAAGCCTTCGGCAAAGGGTGCGGCTTCCGACGACACAGCAACAGTATCCAAAGTGCAGAAGACGCAGCCGCAAACAGCTAGCGAGGGCCGCATTTCGCTTTCGGCGGCGTACGCGAATAACACGGAAGCCAAAGTGGACTACTTGAATACCAAGCTGGAGAACGACCGCCACCAGTGGCGACTGGAGCAAAAAGAAGCGCGGCGCATGTGGGAAGCGAAGCAAGCAGCCCAAGAGCTCAAGCTCTAGCTCGAAGTTTAGCAGCGAGATGTCGAGATGACCGACCGCGCGAAGGCGAGAAAGCAACAGTTCATCATCGAGCTCGTCCACCAACAGAAGCCAGGATCAGAGATCGAAGCCCTTCTCAAATTGCTTGAGAACTGATCTCGACATCCAGTCCCCAAGTTGCGTCTTCATGGAAGTTTAGTAGCTACATTTGCGCCGTCATGGAAGTTTAGTAGCCGCATGCATGTCAGGACATCCACTACACGTGCACAACACTAAGTTATAAAAGCCACAACATAATACGAACCGTCGAGAAGCCATCACTTAGATTACTATTGCTAGACGTCGAGAAATTACCAATCACACTCACAAACCGCGGTACCACAGGATTCCACCAGGCTGCCTGGCCTGCGCGATCGCACGTGGTTTCAAAGTACGTCGAAACGCGTACGTGTCTCCGTCAACGTCGTCGCCATCCAACTCCATGCCCTCATCTTCATCAACGCGATCCTCCTCGACAGGCACATCGTCGTCTTGGTCATCATCAGTCCACTCATCACGAAACGCGATCAGTATGTTGTGCAGCACGACGCATCCAGTCTCCCACTGCAGAATCCTGTCCATGTCTTCGGGTACTGTGATCTGGATGCGGAGTTGTCGCAAAGAGCAGAATCGTCCCTTCCAAACGCCGATTGTGTGCTCGTTCACAACGTGCTCGTGGGCCACGCAAATGTTGAAGAGCGTTATCTTTGCCTCGGCTGTTTCGTCGGTACGACGGGACAATCGTCCCATACTCATGGTCGGCGGGGTAGGCTGAATCGGCCAGCAAGTACTCACCACGCTAAAAGAAGTCGCGCATGTACTGGTCCTGGCCGAGCTTCATGGCTCGATACACCGTGCTGTCCGCATAGGACACAGTCTAGCCGCTGTAGAAAGCGATGATGCGCCGGCGATCATCACACACGACTTGGGCATTCACGCGGTATCTATGCTTCCGGTCGAAGAAGCACTCGTCATCGACTGAACACGTGCCAAAGGTTGTGATGACTACCTCCTTGGTGAACATACTTTTGCTGTGCAACATTTGCCTTGCAACGGTATTGGCGACTTGTGGGCAATTTGCTGGAAGTGGCGGTCGGCAGACATGGCGCCACCAACGTCAGGTGCGTGGCGTAGTCGTGTTGGATGGATGGATGGGTCTTCTAAAGAAATTTTCTTGTAGCCACGCGAGCAACAACCGACAACACTGATCCTTACATAGACCCAAGTCGGAATCTCCCAACATCAAATTAACGATCAACACGTGTCCAACTGTCCAAGGGCAAAGCTCGAGCGACTCGCCGAGCCAGTGACGACGGCGGATCTGAAGGGCGCTGTGGAAGCCGCTCCAGCGCAGCAAGCTACGCCGACGCAGTGCCAGCGCTACGACAGTCAAAGGGCAAGGCTGGAGCCACCTACGCACTGTCTGAGGAGGACGAGAATGAGCTCCATCGCCACTCTCTGGCGCGCGTTCCCTAACGTTGCTCCGACCAACTTGCTCGTTTGTCGCGGCTTCTCCAAACGTTGGGACGCAGGTGGTACAGCCTTGGTACCACATACCAAGCCTTGATCAACACCAAACACTGACCACAGATTGAGCGCTCCCTCCTTTCCAGAATTCACGATTGAATTCCCACTTCCAGGGAATATTTCCAGGGCTGAAAGTTTCTTGCGTCCTGGAAGAGTATTGGTTAGATAACCTGGAAGAATCCTGGGAATAGACATGGGGTAGGGTAAAACTACATCCTGTACAGTTGTGTCTCCGATCGTCCATCATGGGGAGGCTGACAGACCCACGGACCGTCTCACGAAACCCATGAGACACAGACCCAGCTTCAAGGACACGTCAACAGCGTCACCACACGAAGTTCTCTTAGCGGTAAGCTAAGAGCTACCCGTCGTGATTGTCACGCTTCCTGATTAAAACACTTTTAGCATGTACTAAAATTTGTATGGCTGCTTCTTTCACGTCCAACTTGCATATTGTAGGGGCGATTAAAACAGCAGTGTTTCTTTGGCAACTTTGCCTTATCTTATGACGCTGCCTCACTTCGCATCCACTCTTGGAAGGCGACTGACTCGTGATGTGGGGTGCGTGTAGGGCAAACCACCATTGCTTGGAGTCGTCGCATTTCTTCCACAACATCAGACTGGGGTTGGAAACGCGCCAAGTATTCCATTGTGAGCGGCCTTGTGAGGTGAAGCTTTTGCAGTGCAGTTGTTCGTGACAACGCCACATACAAAGTTTGTGGGGGAGCACAGCGGTGTCTTTCGAGTCCTGTAATGATCACCCTATCCTTAGATGTCTGCCCCTGCAATTTCTCCGTGGTGCAAGCAAATGCAGGCACCATCGGGAACTGCTTGACCGTCACACTGCACGCTGCCAAGTTGGGAATCTTCTTCAGACCAAATTGTACTGTCATGGGGGGATGCCGATCACTCCAGCTGGATATCCTCGCAGGAGCACCTGGTCACAGCCGCGGACATTGACGAAGATCACATCTGGCAATTCTTCGAATAGACCCACTCGATACCCATCGACGAAGTGGGAGCTCTCTACAGCTTTTCCAGTCGTGAAACCGACGATGTGGCCGATCGTTCCATTGGCCACTACATTGGCAGTTTTGAGGTCTGGGTGATTCTTTGTCACCATGATGGGCATGCCAACGTAGAAGATCAGACGAATAGGACGTCTATCCGTGAGCTCATCGTTCACGTTGCGTATGTTGTGGAGAATCTCCCGTGACCTCGCCTTCGTTGATGCAGCATCACCACAGAGTATTGCGCCACTCGCACGAGCCGTTGCAAGTGTCATGTGAAGGTTCATAGCGCCTCTCAAATCGTTTTGCGCCAAATGAAAGGGCGAAATCCGGATCATTGCGGCGGAATGGCTGCATTCGTAGTGACACGGGAATTGAGCAGTTCGATATCCCGTGGGAGCAGATCTCCCCATCGCGGGCGACGCACGATACTTGTGTACTCAGCATCCAGCCGAGATCTCATGTTTGCCGTCAAAACACGACGAAGTTGAGCGCCTGGTACATGTTGAATCCACTGTGCTTGCTCTCAGGACCCGAGTGTTTTGGTGTTGTAAAGCCTACAGACCGACACTGAAACTGTCAGGTATACGGTCAGACAACCCATGCGCAAAAATGCGACCCCTTACACTTTCCACCGCCGACTGGAGAGCAACTGAAGCCAATCCCCACAAAGTACGAAGTGTTTCCCCCCATCAAATCGCCTGGAGTCTCGCTAAGTGCCCGGGAAGTCTGGTCCAACACTCCCAGCAGAACTGCGACATCATGCTGATCTCGTCAACAATGACAAGGCGTACGCACTGGTATCTTTCTCGCATTTCCTGGGGAGGGGAGGATTTCTTCGGACTCCCCAGAAGCGTGAGATTTCGGGTAGAATGGATCGTGCGGCCATTGATGCTAAACGAAGCAACTCCAGTGTACGCCAGCGTCTCCACGGTCTCAAGCCTGCCCCATTTGCGAGCATACGTAAGCACCGCATGAATGATTGTAGACTTCCCAGTCCCCGCCTCCCCTCCGAAGAAACCTCTAAGTTGCTGCTTGATCTCGTACGGTGTTTGACTCGCCAATGGTACCATGTCCACGGTGCATGAAGCAGAATCTTGGAGGTACCCGTAAAGTAAGTGTCGTGCCATCATGTCGAAAGAGCTGTGCTGCCAAAAATTCAGTTTGTACGCGGCAGATACCTCGGCAATACTCGGGAAAGCAGGTAAAATACCAATCTCCATGTGTAGGCCGCACGCGCTGCTCCAAGACACTGGACGGAAGCAATCCTCGAACTTCTCCACACGAGTCGTGAAGTCAGGATAGGATATACACGCTAAAAGTCGGAGGTGCCTGGACCAGACACACCACTTTCCGAAGGCACGGTCATACACAATCGACTCGTGTAGTCGACCATATCCGGAGGGTCGATGAAGAGAGTCGCAGGTGATGTACTCCCAAGAGCAGCAACCGCCTCGACGGTCTCGAACACATTCTCTTCAGACTCCATAATCGACTTTGCCTTTGCAAGTCGATACGAGTCATCGTCAGGAAAACTGTTCTCGTCCGGTACATCTTCTGTATCCAAAGGCGCACCCACTAATTCTTCCAATTCGGCCTCATCCACATCCGATCCTACATTGTGGATAGGATTCGCATGCTGTGTCGGAGGAAGAGACTCTACTGAATTCTCGGGGTGCATCTGCGGATACGTGTATCCACTGGATACACG